>JAPYZK010006215.1:0-13731 GCA_030522785.1 Platygaster equestris
GTTTTACCTGCTCCCTGTTTTCTGCTCAACTCGGATCCCACCAGATTTTTAACTATTTTGATGAATTTCAAAGTTTAGAGGATTTTTAAAATATTCAAACTGTTTAGAATTTTCAAAATTTCCAGAATTTCGAAAATTTTTATAATTTCAGAAATTTGACAAATGTTGAACATTCTGAAAATTTGCAATACTTCGAAAATTATTGAAATTCCAAAAATTTTACGAATTTCTGAAACGTTGAGAAACTCGAATCATTTAGACATTTAGAACATTTCAAGATTCTCAAAAATTTCGCGAATTTTCAAACTTTGGAGTATTTCGAGAATTCCAAAAGTCCAGAGAATTTTGACAATTTAGAGAAATTCAAAAATTTCGGAAATTTCAGAGATTTGAAAGAGATCGGAAAGTTTTGAAAATTCTGAGAATTCGTAAAATTTCCATAATTCCCCAATAAAACTTGACTTTTCAAACTTGTTGAATGAATTTCGAGTAGAAATCACATCAGCCCCCTCCGAACGAAATTTCTGGTTACGTCCTTGGCCTACACACAAAAACTGTGTAACAAAACATAAATCGCCTCGTGATATACCTCAGAACGCGCACAAACAGTCGATTATTTTTTCAATTATTCAGTTTCGCGCTTAAATGAAACGTATTTTCGACCCACGTGTATAAGTCGTGACGTATTTGTACACGAAAATATTCCCTACACTGTACATCCTAGTCTTCACGTTTGTAAACTTTTCAAAAAATATAAAAAAATATCTTTCTCGAAACTTGCGTATTCTTTTCAACACTCATTTTGCACATGCCTTCTCGTAACCCTCGATCTTATCTGCGATGGAAAAAGGTAAATCGATTTTGTCCCGAGTCTGTTTTCCGATCGATGATGCTGATACAATTTCTAATGGCAACGGGGAAAAAATAGAACATTCTTCGTAGTTCCGTCGAGGGAAAAAGATGGGTTTAGAAAAATTTCGGATTTTTTTCGACCAGTCTGTTTATTATCCGAATCAGCATGTTACGGGGCATGTTCTTGTGGAAGTGAATAGCAATAAAGCCTTCAGATGTGAGTTTTTATGGTGGTACTGGGCAGGGGCGAAGGCACAGGGGAAATTTATTATATATTATATATTATTAATGATAATGTATTATCAATATTATATATTATGAATTATCTTTAGGATTTCTCTTCTGAAATTTTAAGATACTTTTTGTAAGTAAAATGATTAGAAACTTAGAAGTAAAAAATGTGGCCTTTGAAGTCTTAGAGATTCAATATTTCGAACTTTCAAATTTGTGCAAACTTATACGTGAATTTGAAAAATTAGGAACTTCGAAATTACGATTTTTGACTGAATTGTGAAAATTTTGACTAGTCGAAAACCTACGAAAATTATGAAATTTTTGAAAATTAAGAGTTTTTGAATTTTTTTTAATTCTATAAATTTTGTTCATTTTCAAATGTTCAAGTAATTTGAGAGAACCTAAAATTGGGGAAAATTTTGGAGATTACGAAAGTCTCGACAAATTATCAAACTTTTGTAACTCCGGAAAACTTGCCAATATGTCAAAACTCGAAAATTTTTTAAATTCCAAAAACGTTGAGAATTTTGGAAATCTCGGAAATCATTAAAATTCCTAGAACTTTTCAATTTTTCGAAGAATCTAATAAATGTGCAAAATCGGAGCATTTTGAAAATTATGAGAATTCGCGAAATTTTGTTCGAAAATTATAAAATTTTTCTAAAATTCAGGGAATTTCTAAAATTTTCAGAATTCCAAACATCCCGTATGTGTTCAAATATTCCAAAGAATCCGAAAATTTACAAAAATTTTGGAACTTTCGAAAATTTGGGAATTAAAAATATTACGAGAATATTACAAATTTGAGAAATTTCGAAAATTACCAGAATCTACAAAATTTCCTAGTTCTGAAAAATTCCGAAAATTTAAGGAACGTCATGAATTTCGAAAATAAAGAAACATTTTTTTTCGGAAACCCCTGCCGAAATTTCAAGATAGTTTTTGTATGTAAAATGATTAGCAATTTAGAAGTGAAAAAAAGTGGTCTTTGAAGTCTTAGAGATTCAATATTTCGAACTTTCAAATTTGTGTAAAGTTATACGTGAATTTGAAAAATCAGAAACTTCGGAATTACAATTTTTGAAAAAATTGTGAAAATTTTAGGTAGTCAAAAACTTCCGAAAATTATGAAATTTTTGACAATTGAGACTTTTTGATTTTTTTTTTACTCTAGAAATTGTGTTAATTTTCAAATGCTCAAGTAATTTTGAAGAACCTAAAATTTTGGGAGAATTTTGAAGATTACGAAAGTCTCGAAAAATTATCAAACTTTTGTAACTCCGGAAAACTTGCCAACATGTCAAAACTTGAAAATTTTTTGAATTCCAAAAACGCTGACTATTTTGAAAACCTCGGATATCATGAAAATTCCTAGAACTCTCTAATTTCTTAAAGAATCTGATAAACGCGCAAAATCGGAGCATTTTGAAGATTTTGAGAATTCGTAAAATTGTGTAAAGTCCAAATATGTCAAAAATTATGAAATTTTCCTAAAATTCAGGGAATTTCGAAAATTTTCAGAATTTCAAACATCTCGTATATGTTCAAATATTCTAAAAAATACGAAAAATTACAAAAATTTTGGAACTTTCGAAAATTTGGAAATTCAAAATATTACGAGAATATTAAACGTTTCAGAAATTTCGAAAATTACGATAATTTCCAGAATTTTGAAAATCTGAAAAATTCGTAAAATTTAAGGAATTCCATGAATTTCGAAAATTAAGAAACATTTTTTTCGAAAACCCCTCCCGAAAATTTTTTCTGCGTCCGCCCCTGGTACTGTGGATCGGTGGTTTTTACCGTTTTTACATGGCAAGTTTGTTGAAGGTTTGAAAATCAAGGTGAAGGGGGAGGCGAATACTGAGTGGAAAGTGAGACAGGCTTCGCAGCACGGCACTACCGAGGTTACTTATTCTGATCATGAGAAGTATTTTAGTACGAGACAGTCGATTTTGGGCTCGGCTTCGGGTAAATTTCGACAGTTTTTGATTTTGTAATGGGAGATTTCATTTTTTGATGGTTTATGTCATGAGTTTTATCATTTCAGGGAATTTTTAGGTTTTTTCGCATTTTTTTCTAAAATTTCGTGAATTTTTTCGGAATGTTAGAAATACGGTAATTTTTTCAAAATAAATTTATCGATTGTTTTGGAATTTCAAACTATATATCTGGTTTTTCCGTGATTTTTGATGTGATTAACATTATTTGATTCATTTTCGTATGATTTTTTTATTTGAAAATAGTTTTACAGTAAAAACTGCGATGTATGAAAAATTAAATTTTTATCAACCAAAATTATGTGAAATTTGGGATTTTTTGGAATTTTTAGATTTTTTCTAATTTTTTTTTTTCGTCAATTTTTTCAAAATTTTAGAAATACGGTAATCGTTCTTGAATAAAGTTGTATGCTTTGGAATTTCGACCTATATTTCTAGATTTTTTGTAATTTTTTTTGTAATTCAATTTATTCCATTCATTTTCATATGATTTTTTCATTTGAAAATAGTTTTATAGTAAAAATTGCGATGTATGAAAGATTGCATTTTTATAAACAGAAATTCTGTAAAATTTGGGATTTTTTGAAAATTTTCGGTTTTTTCTAATTTTTTTTTTCAATTTCGTAAATTTTTCCAGAACTTTAGAAATACGGTAATTTTTCATTAAATAAAGTTATCGATTGTTTTGTAATTTCGAACTATATTTCTCATTTTTTCGTAATTTTTATTATGATACAAATTATTTCATTCGGAAATAGTTTTATAGTTAAAAATTGCGATGTATGAAAAAACGAATTTCTCTCATCCGAAATTCTGTAAAATTTGGGATAATTTCGATTCTTATAAAAATTTCGAAAATCTTATAAGGTCAACCTTATACGAACCTTATAAGATTCACGGTTCTTGTAAGGTTAACCTTATAAAAACCTTATAAGAAAAAAAATCCTTATAAGGTTTTTATAAGGTTAAGGTTATAAGAACCGTGAATCCTATAAAGTTTATATAAGGTTGACCTTATAAGAATAGAAAATCTTATGAGGAGTTTGGAAACCGGAATTTGGAAACCTTATAAGATATTTGAAATTTTTATAAGAATCGCAATTATGAGGGTTCGTTCATACTTTTGTCCATATTCAAAATTTCTGACTATGCACACATATAGTCGAAAAATGTTCGAAAATAAATAATCGTAAACATAAAATATTCCCTCCTAAACAGCAAACCAAAGAATAGAAATTTCTCCTGGAGCTTACACGTACCCATTTAAATTCTCTTTGCCCCCCGACTTGCCTGGCTCTTTTGAGGGAACAAACGGTCACGTAAGGTACAAAGTGAGAGCTGTTATCGATAAACCGTGGGCAGTAGACGAAGAAACCGAAAGGTATTATCTATTCGGAAGAAATATGCAAATCTAGATTTTTATTACGTGACTTGCGGTAGCAATTAAATTATTATTATTATTATATAATAATTATAAAATAATATTATATAATTATATGAATTGTTATTATGATTCAGTGAATTATTATTATTAAAAAACTGATAATTTCCGAATCTCAAAACATATCGTAAATTTATTCAGCGCGTTCACAGTCGTGGGTCTTTTGGATTTACATCGGGAACCTGCAGCGTTTGTGAGTATAAATTCGAAAAAAAACAATGTTCAAAATATTAAGAGTTCAATTTGAATCAAATACTGGCTAGAATTTTTCGAAAAATTGAATTTCTTTCTGGAAGCTTTGAAATTTTGAAACGATTGTGAAAATTCGAGTATGTAATGTCAGGAAATATTTTTTCACATTTTTGACGTAAATTTTATACCAAGCAAATTTTTACTAAAGAAATCAAGGCAATTCATCAAATGCGATTTTTTGTTGTTGAAAGATCATATAAAATCGCACTTTCCCGAGGTACCGAAATTTACGGAAATTCAGTAGTTTTTGTATGTATAATTAATTATGGTATATTTTTAATAAGAGAGTTTTCGAGAATATATGATAATATTGGCGAAAAGTGGTAAATTTTCGAAGCGACGAAAATGAAAAATTTGCAGGAAAGAGTGAACGAAGAAATGAGGAAAATTTATTGTTGCCTTTGCTGTACTTCGCGACCATTGAAAATCGATGTTTATATACCGGTAAGAGGTTTTGTTCCCGATCAAGAAATACCGATCAGAATCAACGTTGATAATCAGTCGAGTGCTGTAGTGAACACAATTATCATCAGATTGCAACAAGTATGATAATTGTTCGTATACATTTTTTTATAATTATCGAAAAAATGTCAGTTTTTCCTACCTTTTCGCGTGTAAAAAGTGCACACTTGCATGAAAATGACATTTTCTTATACTCGTAGAAAAAAGACGGAAAGAAAAATTTATTTTCTACTCGTAAAAAAATGATCAATTTTTGCACACGCGAAACATTAAAAAAAAAAAAGAAAATGTTAAAATCAGTTCAATTTTTTGTCATTTGGGAAATTAAAAACTCGACATTCCATGAAAATTCGAGAATCTCGACTTTTTCCAGCATAACAGATTTATGATGGAATGATAAAATGAACAAAACAATTATTTGAGAATGATAAAATATCATACTCAAATAATTGTTTATTACGTAACATTATAATATTTAAATACTTTATTGAAATAATATTCTTGATATAATATTTGCGATTATAATTACAAAAAATGTTAATTATGTTTCAGAATCGAAAATTTTTGATAAATTCAACAAATTAATCACACAATAAATACTGTGTTTTATCAGGTGGTAATTTTTCATGCTAAACAACCAAGAGAAGAAACGAAAAAGGAAGTCGTGAATCTCGTACAAAAAAGCAAAGGTCCGATAAGCGGAAATGAGGGCGATTGTTATGAACAACTTTTGAGAGTTCCTCAAGTTTATCCAACTACTTCGTCAGGAATTTGCAAAATTATCGATGTACAGTATCAATTGCAAATTGAAACTCATGTTTCCGGATGGTTCGTAAACGCTCAACATTTTAAAGTTGAAGAACGAAAATTCTACTAGACAATGATTTTTCGAAAAATGAAAATCATTCGTGAATTTTCAGTATGATCTCACATTTTTCGAAAATGGAGACAAGTCTCAATTATGAATTAAATGATAATTGAGGAACTGAGACTAAACATTGACAAAGGCAAAAAATTTTCCTTCAACTCATAAATTCGAAGTATTTATCGATCTCTGATAAAATTTCAAAAAAGTATCCAAAATTTACATAATGCCAGAAGAATTGTGAAATTTTGGGAATTTTGCAGCTGTATGCAATTTTCAAGAATCATAAAAATTAAAAAGACTTATTTATCACAAATTTCAAAAAACATCGGAAAATGTACGTAAATCTCACGAAGATAAAAAAAAATGGAGTTTCACTTTATCCTCAAAATTCTTAAAACTTCAATTAAAATCAAAATAATGACAACCGTCTAATTTTATTACGCTTATTTTCTAATATCATTTTTATAGGTTCAAAATCCCTTTTGTTCGAGTTATTCCCATTTTCATCGGAAATATTCCCTTACCAAATTTCGTTCCATCGACACCGATAAATCCCTCAGCTTCTGACGAAGAATTAGATCGAAATACAGGGATAAATGAACAAGAATTTCCCACTGAAAATGTGTATGCTCCAACGGAAATGGCTACTTTAAGATACAATATTTATAATCAGAGGAGTGATGATTACGATGTCAATCCTGATAACAGAACGTAAGTTCCATTAGTATATTATGCTACGAGTTGAAAAAATTGACCAATTCGTTCACGAGTCGAAAAATGTTTTTCAGACCATCTTGTTTGGAAAGATTTACAGCCTGCTGCTCTAAATCCAAAACTTCGAAAATATCGATGGGTTAATTTTTGGAATCATTGGGAAAATTACGTCGAAGTCAAAATTGTGAAAAATTGGTAAATGTATGTTTATCGCCGATGTGATTTTTTTGATAATCAAATAATAAATGAATAAAAAGTTTGGTTATAGTGTTCGAATTTTTAATATTTTTCTGAGAAAAGGATTCATAAATTTGAAGAAAATTCATTATTTATGATTATTTGACATACGAGACATGGAAATCGGGAATTTTTAAGTTTATAATAATTTTTGACGTGTTAATTATATAAATTCATCATTATAATTATATTATATAATACAATTTAATTGTATTATAATTTTACGAATGTACACTTTTGGAATACAAAAAAATGTAATAAATTATTTCATTTCAACAAAATCTGTATAGTACTGAATAATTTTCGAATTTTCCAATCCTAAAATTTCGATTTGTGGAATACATAGATTGATGTCATAAAAATTAAGAATTAAAAAAATTGATTTCATCATTCGACAGTTTTTTCAATCGAACGATTTTTACCTCATTTTTCATTTTCTGCATTAATGTTATTCGTAAATTTGGGTTAAACATGAAATCAAGTTTTCGATCATTCGAGTAATTTTCATCCCTGAGTTATAAGACTAATAATAAAGTTTCATTTCCCAGCTAATTTTATCAAAATTTCACAAAAATTCACCATAGAATCGCAGAGAAAACTTTATCATTCAACTTGAGCACATAATAATCAATTAATCTAATTCAACAAAAAATGAGCTCTTGATATCAAAAACAACGCGCATGCCACGAATAATACATACATATCACAACACTTCACTTCATGTCCTACTCCGTACTAAATGCACCCCCACCAAAATTCTCAAAACCCAACAAAATAAAAATATCCGAATTCAAAATTCCCCAAAAACGACCTTTAACGACATAAATCTCCAAAAAAAAACATCGCAGTGTCCTCAAAACGAAAAATCCCCTGCGATGCGACGCCGTCGCGAACTAAAAGTGTGTGTTATTGATCAATAAGGGTCCCTGGCATGAGTGACCTGTGCCGGCAGAGACAGCTGTCATCTCCATCGCATTTCACGCCAGAAACCTCTCGTTTCCAAAATCCCGAAACCCCTGCATTCCCGAAAAACCACCCCCCAAAATTCCGAAAACAGTGCGCGCGAATCCCCCCAAATATGGTGGCTCGTAATCGGGACGAGTACCCAAAATCCGGGAACGTGAAAATGTGTTTTTGAGGGAGGATAGTTTTGGGATTGCAGAAGTTCGGACAAATTTCGAAACTGGTTCTTCAAAGGAAAATTTGGAAATTCTTCCCGATGCAGACGTTACGGAAGAAAAACAGCCCTTGTAAATGTGAGTGGGGTTTTGTTGTCTTAGGGGTTGTGTGGTGGTTTCGAATGGGGGTTGTTTTTGGGTTTTGGTTTTTTGGATTTTGTTAGAAAAGGGGTGGTTTTGGGTGGGAGTGGATGTGGATGATTGTGCGGGGGGGGGGGGGGGGGGGGGAGGGCGGGAAGGGGGGGGGGGGGGGGGTGGGTGGGGGGGGGGGGTGGGATATGAGAATAAATTCAGTATTCGGACTTGGAATGCCTCATCCATGATTTAAACCCCTGAAAATTCGTCTTTTGAAAATTTTGTAATCCTTCTGCACCCACCTACTTAAATATTCTTGATATAAAAATTCAACAAAACAATTTCTATCGATTTGTTCTACCTTTTCCACGATTTCAACCCCGTGAAAGTTGGGGTAGAAAATGAATAGGTAGCGCTACATGCACGTTTGTGTTATTGAAACTAACCCCTCAGGGAGGGGTGGGGGGGGGATTTCACCCCTTGAGTTTGCTCGCGTGTCTCGTGGAGGGATGAATTTTTCCGTACAGTCAAAAAAGTTGTTTTTGGATTCGATTTTTCACTACGATGGACCTTTTCGACATTTGACGACAAGTAATAACGAAAATGGAAAAGTAGTGTAAGGCCAGTTTCGTCAGACAATAGGTTAGAACTTCAAACCTTTTAATTATTCAGGAATGAATAATTGAGGGTTTTCAGTGTGTAAAACCTTCCATAGTACTGAAAATTGACGGGAAAGAGTTTTATACACTGGTTTGGCAAATAATTTATTTTGAAAAATGGTTTTTTATGATGACATTTTTTTGTAGTCGATGGTTCAGATTGATTTTTTTATGTTGTTTGGGTAATAATTGACTGTAGTAATTTTTGTAGATTGTAGTTTTGGAGAGAGAATCGATTGGATTTTGGGTGCATTTTTCTAATTGAATGATTTTGGAGTTATGAAATGATTGAATGAAGATTTATGAAGTGTAGTCAGGAAGCCTTATGAATAGTTCTTGTACAAGGGTCGAGGTAATATTATACAACTTTTTAATGTTTGGAGTAATGATTATTGTAAATTATGAAAATATTTTGAAAAAATGATTGACGTCTTTATGAGTTACGAAAATATATTTTAGATTTCTCGAAAATATAGCGTAGGAAGTGACGAGATTTTAATTTTTGTAAATTTCCAGAAGTTTGGAGAAATTAATCTTAATATATTTTTGTCAACATAGAACGGGAATAATCTTGTATTTTTTTTTGTGGCGGTTTAATGTCGATGAAAGTACTATGACTCTGAAAAAATGCAACAGTGGCTCAAATCCTGACGATGTTTCTTGATTTTTGGTTATTTTTTAAATATTCATGACAACACATATAAATAGTTCGAAATAGGGATAGGAAATACGCAACTGTCTTTTTCTCACTCGCGAGAGCTTTCGTTTGGTGAGAGAGAGAGAGAGAGAGAGAAAGCAATTCGAAAAATCGTGGAAATTCTCAAAAATCGTGGAAGATTATTTTCTAAGAGAAAAATTCACTCAGAAATTTCAAAAAACTTCGAGAAATGTTGAAAAATCTAAATTCGTCAAAATTCAGAACAACTTTTTTAAAATTTAAAAAATACCCGCGTATTAATTCTTATAGTAAAACTTGTCATTGATTCTTCCACAATTTTTTTAAACATAAAAAATGATTGATTTTATTAATGATTTGAAATAAATTATTAACTGATACTTCGAAAAAAAGCATAATTTGTTCAAATCCTCCGAAGTTACTCAATTTTGTGCTACTTTTTCAACTAAAAAAATGTATATATTTGTAAAAATCGTGTAAATTCACAAAATTTTCAATAGTTACCCAAATGTCAGAAAACTTTTTTAGGAACCTACTGTATACGTAAAATACTTAATAAACAACTCTTATTACGTTAAATAATTAACTAACAAAAACTTGGTAAATCTCTCCAAAAATTAAGATTCTCCTTAAAGACTTAAAAATTAGTTATCTACTCAAGGGCGGATACAGGTTTTCATTGGGAGGGGGCGGTCGAAAATTTTTTATTAACTACAATAATAATTCGAGATATTTTTTAAATATTCTGAAATTTCCAGAATTTGACCATTATTTGGAAACATTCTGAAAATTTTAGAAATTACAAAATTTTCATGAAATTAAGGATAGTTATGATAATTTGAAGAATTTTTTCGATATTCAGAATTTTTAAACGTTAATAGTTAAAAAAATTTCTGAAATTTTTCTGTTAATATTTTCAAATTCTAAAAACTATAAGAATTCTGTGAAAAATCTAAAAAATATAAAGATTTCAAAATTTTTGCAAAATTCTGAGTATTCTGCAAAAAGATACTAATTTCTAAAAATTTTCAAAATTACAAAAATTTTAGAAATTTCAAGAATGTTAAAATGTTTGATAATTTCAAGAATTCTGCTAATTTTCAAATTTTTCGTTAACTTCGAAAAAAATTCCAAAAATGTCGCTCATTTTCAAAATTTTTGTCAATTTCGAAAGTTTTGAAAATTTCATAAATTTGAGTAATCCAAACATTTTTGTATAATTTCAAAAAATTTTTATTTTATCACATATTTTTTGCTCATAAATAATTTTTCAATTTGTTTCCTTATACTGATACTTAATATGATCTTGAAAAAAAGGGTAAAACGATAATTCTAAACATCATTATGTTAATAATACTAATTATGATCATAATAACATTAATTTAGAAATAGTTTTTTCGAGAAATAGCAAAAAGGTGGGGGGGGGGAGATCGCCCCTTGCCCCCCCCCCCCCTTGTATCCGCCGCCACTGTATCTACTTCAGACACGAAATACCCTAAACAAATCGAGTTGGGATGAAAATCGCGTTATAAAAACCCGGCTCCTCGATCGTCCGAGGAACCCACCCATCTGGCACGTATCGCCAAATATACTAAGAGATGCGAAAAACACTGTGAAGATGCAGAATTAAAGCGGCCAGTGCATTTATCCCGTTGTTTTTCAAGTGCCGACAGTTGGCGTTCTCCACTCGAAAGCAATTGTACAAACGCGCCATGTGAGTCCGCATCACCGGGTGCCAGCAGAGAAAGTAGTTCAAAACCCCGTAATCACCGATATTTTTCGAATCTACCCTCGAAGTGAAATGAACTCAAATTTAATTTGGATCAACTCAAGTGCAAAAATATCAGTGGTGGATTTTTTGAACAACTTATTAATGTCCTGGAGATAAAATTCGTATTGACCCAAATTAATGAAATAAGAATAAATAAATTCAAACTCGAAATTCGCGAAACCGAAATTCGAAACGCCGAAAAATGCATAATGCAAAATTTTTTTCCAAATTTTGGGATTTTAGAAATCCGATGTTGAAATTTTGCCAGTTGAGGGCGACGTTTTGGTGACGTTTTCTCGTCCCTTTTTTTGAGCGACGAAAAATTTCTCAAACAAATCGAAATTTTTTGATTTTTCAAAAAACTTGGACTTTTAAAATATTTTGAAGAACTCTAATTTTTTCATTTTTCGAGGAACCCAGAATATATAGAATTGTCGAACAATTTCGAACCCAATAAATTCTGAACAATTTTAGAATTCTTGTAATTTTCTAAGAACTCAATATTTTCGAATGCTACAAAAAAATTACGATTTTAAAATTAACATAGAAATATACAATTTTGGAACTTTCGAAAAACTTGGGATTTTAATTTTTTTTATAAGGACAACAAATCTTACAAATTTCCGAGAAGTTTGAATTTTTTGAGAACTCGAATTTTTTCGATTCTTGTGAAAAACATTGAATTTTCACATTGAAAAGGAATTGGAATTTTCGATTGTTTCAAAAGTCTCGCAATTTGCAAAATTTTTATAAAACTCCAAATAATGTCAAATTTTTCGAAAAAGGCAAAATATTTAAATTTTCAGAAAAACTCGAAATTCTTAAATCTGTTAGAAAAATACAAATTTCCGAATGACCGAAAAACTTGTCATTTTTTCATAAAAAAAAAAAAAAACACACACTTACTAATGTTTCCAAAAACTAACAATTTTTGAAATTTTCATAAAACTCTAAATGTCAAAAAACCCAAAATATTCGAGTTTTCAGAAAAACCTAAAAATTCGCAAATCTGTTATAGAACCACAAATTTTCGAATTTCCGAAAAACTTAGAATTTTTCCATTAAAATAAACTTGAAATTTACAAATATTTCTCAAATCTAACAATTTCAAATTTTTTCGAAAAATCACCATCATTTTCAATTTCTCAGAGACCCCGATATTTTCAAATTCCGAAAAAACGTTAAATTTCGCAAATTTCTGAGAAACTCAGAATTCCCAAATTTTGAGAACTTAAATTCTGCGCATTTTGCAAAAAAAGATTAAAAATACAATGCCCAAAAATCGTATTAAGCATATATGAAAATATTGTACTGCAGGCATATTTTATTAGTTTTGTTCGAAAAACGCTCTAAAATTAATTTTCCGATGATTTCACATGACTGAAACGTCGCTTTAACGTCGCTTTTTGGAGACGTTTTGGCGTCGAAATCTCGTCGCTCCCAGCTGGCTAGGGCATCACACAATAAAATATTCGAAATTTCCAAATCCTAAAATTGTAAATTCCAAAATGCAAAACATCGAAAAAAAGCATAAATACAACAGTGTTTTCATCCCCAGTGAACCCGAATGGGTCTCGTTCGAAAACTCGATGACTTAATTGATACGTTTGCGTCATTTCGTACCCCTATATCGGGCGCAATTGAATTTGATCTCCGCAGTACGTGATTGCGTCCGATTCAGACCGCATAGGGAGTCGCGCACAGAAGAAACCAGCGACAATCGATCATATATTGTACATCCATTAAATTTCGCGAGGGAGAAAAACAGATCGGGCTCGATAACGTAACAGGTTTACGCCACAAAGTGCGCGTTCAAGTGTTGCGCCGACTGTACTTTAGGCCCTTAAGGGCGTTTTGCATACTGCTTTGTATGTATGGAATTCATTGCATTTCACTGCGAATTATTCCAAGAAGACCTTCAGCACCTGAGACCTTCGTGAATTATATACTCAAGAAAACTCTGCACTTTTGGATGTTGAAATAACAAGAAAATGGAAATATACAGAAATTTTAGAAGGGAACCATTTATCATGGGATTTTTTTTTATACGGCAAACTGTGGGAAATTGGTTCAAAAATTGTAGAAATAGTATATTGTGCGACTAGTGGGAGAAAGAGGAGATTCCTCAAGTGTGGCAACACGCGAGTGGATCTGCTCTTTCGACCAATAGTCGCACACAATATTTTATTTAACAACCGCGAGAAATACGTGATTTCATGGCCCTGCTGAGAGGGATTGGAATAATGGCTTACCTGATTGATTGACGCAACAACCGCCCTTAGAGCTTTGCTACGTACTTCAGGGAGTTAAAA
>JAPYZK010006216.1:0-16846 GCA_030522785.1 Platygaster equestris
AGCTTCAAGAGCGGATGTAAGGAGAGCACAGGCATTGCCAGGGCTGAGGGTTGCAGACACATGCTCTTCGCAACTTCGCCAAAGTTCTTCAATACCCAACTCATGCGCAAGGCCCAGCACTTCGAAAATACCGCTGTCTTGCAACATGATCTGAAATATAAATTCAGTCTTATATTTCCAACTTAGTTTCAGAGTTTTTAATTTCTGGAGATGTCAATATAATAGTCATAATAAGATTTTTCAGACCCCCCCCCCCCACTTTTGCATCTTACGTAAGATTAAAAATTGTATAGATTATGATGTATAAAAACCACAATTTTTTAGATTTTGATAATTCATCAATTTTCTTGTTGGAAATCTTCAGTTAAACTTTTGAGTATCTCTGAAAATTATCTTGAACTGGCTTAATTCTGAAACATTTGGAACATCATTCTTTTTTTTGATGTCGTAATTCTTATCCTTTTTTTTACTTTTAAAGTCTACTGCAATTTTCTGTGAGTGTTTCTGAAAATTCATATAAGTTTTCGTGAATTATGAATAATTGATTGCAATGTTGAGAATTTTCGAATTCTGCAAGATATACCGAAACTGTTGAAGATTACTGGAAGTCATTGTAGATTTTGGGAATTTTAGAAGCTTTGTAAAAAGTCGATTGATTTTATTAATTTTTCGGAAACGTTTCGCAATTTTTAAGGATTTTTCGATATGCTTGGGTATTTCTGAACTTTCCGGCAAATTTGTTTAAAAGTTTTTTTCATGCCTTTTTCTTCTCGTTTTTCAACTTTTTTTATCGTTGCGCGAGTGTTTTCTGGATGGAAAAATGTTGAATCCGCAATATTCTTCAGAAAATTATACGAAAAATTTCAGAAATGAAAACCGTCACATCTGTGACGGTTTTGTGACAGTTTTTTTCATGCATTTTTCTTCACGTTTTATAACTTTTCTATCATTGCACGAGTGTTTTCTGGATAGAACAATGTTGCATTCACAATATTCTTCCGAAAAATAGCCGAAAAATGTCGGAAATGAAAATCGTCACATCTGTGACTGTTTTGTGACCGTTTTTTCATGCCTTTTTTACCTCGCTTTTCGACTTTTTCATCATTGCGCAAGTATTTTTTGAATGAAACAATGTTAAATCAACAAGGTTCTACAGAAAATTAGTCGAAAAATTTCAGAAATGAAAATCGTCACATCTGTGACGGTTTTGTGATGGTTTTTTTCACGCCTTTATTTGTAGTTTTTCGACTTTTTTAATCATTGCGCGAGCATTTTTTGCGTGAAACAACGTTGAATTAACAAAATCCTTCAAAAAATTAGCCGACAATTTTCGGAAATGAAAATCGTCACATCTGTGACGGTTTTATGACGGTTTTTTTCATGCCTTTTTTCTCGTTCTCCGACTTTCTCATCATCGCGCGAGTATATTTTGGATGAAAAAATGATAAATCAACACAATTCTTTAGGAAATTAGCGGAAAAATGTCAGAAATGGAAATCGTCACATCTGTGATGGTTTTGTGACGGTTTTTTTCGTGCATTTTTTTCTTTGTTTTTCGACTTTTTCATCATTGCGCGAGTATTATTTGAATGAAACAATGTTAAATCAACAAGATTCTCCGGAGAATCAGCCGAAAAATCTAAGAAATGAAAATCGTCACATCTGTGGACAAAATGGGCCAAAATCGTGTGACGTATTATATGGACGACAACTTATAAGATTTAAGGAAACGTACGAGGTTTTTGGAAAAAAACATCAGAAGTCGTACTGAAATTAAGAATCTTATTAACCGGAATTCGAACTGATACAAATTCCAAGATTGAAAAATCGGGATATTTTGAGTTCGGACATTGATATACCTGAAGTATATCATCTTGTTTCAGTACACTAGGACAAGAAGGTCTAAAATAGGACATGTCCTATACCCTAATAGTACATTAAGTCACCCTACACAACGTAAAATGTCAAAATCATGATATTTCAAATCCGTAAAATTACCTCACTCGTGTAGATGTACCGTAAAACCTGGCGAAACGTGTCGGGATGAGCGTGGATCATCCTGACGGGGGTCGGATTCCCAGGTGTGCCGATTCTTTTGGCGGCCGCGAAGTTTTTGCATCTGTAAAAGATTGATTCGCTGTTTGCATGTAGGTACTTGGTAGGAAATCGCGAATTAAATGCGCCGGTGTTTGGCAGCCGGCCAACACAGGTTTTCCGCCGGCGGGAAAACCTCGTCAATTTTCTTTCGCGAAAGATGAGAAAAGCGGGAGAACCGCGGTAGCGCCGGCGGTAAAAAAGTTGACAATTTAACGCGGAAAGTCGACAAAAAACGTTTCGAAACTGCACGGTATACTTTTAACGTTTTTCAAGCGTAGCATCAAAGCGAAATTTTCCATTTGCGTTTGCCCCGTGATATTCATGGCCTTTGACACATTTTCTTTTGATTCGACATGCACCGTCCTTTACGCACTACGTTGCATACGCTTTGCATTCAATGAAGGTTTTTCACCGGGTCCTCTGGCGTCGCCGAAACGACGTTTTTTTTTTTCATACTGCGATTTTCTTTTAGTGTAAACAATTATTTCTGGAGACTTTTTTCGAACTTTTTGGGACGATTTTGAATTGGGGAACTTTTTTGTGTGGTAGGTACCTTGCATGAGAAAAGACGAGAGGTTCCATTTCTGACGAGGTTTTCATACGTGGCTTTTTTCAGTTTTCCGTGAATCACTAAGACAGTTTTTAAATTTTAAATTCCATGTATGAATTTAAAATTTTTGCACATTTGAGCATTAAATTCACATTTTCAAAATTTCCGTCACAGAATTTTAAAACTTCCTAATCCAAGATTTGGAAAAGTTCGAATTCGAAATGTTCAAATAAAAATTTCCGGGTTCATCAATTTGAAAATTTGCAAAAATTCGAATTCATCATATTAAACCTTGAAATTTTCGATATTTCACACTTTAAAATGCTGGAGTTCTGTATTTTGAGCAACAATTTGATTCTTGGAATAGAAAAATTAATACGGGTTTTTTTTGTTTTCTTTTGTGAAGTGTTATGTATTTTCGAGTGTTTAAATTTGCAAAAATGTCTAATTAAAAAAAAATGAGAAATCTTTTTCTCGTAAGAAAAAATTAATAATTTTATTTTTCTAATTGAAAACTTTTCTGACTAAAAAATGTTTTTTTTCTAATTTAAAAGACTAAATGTTATATTCTTCTACATAATGCAAAATTTTTCTAATAAAAAAATGTTTCATTTTTCTAATTCAAAAGTCTGATTATATTTTTCTATTTTAATTAAAAATCTAATTGTTAAATTTATATTTAAAAAATTTTTTGATTCATTATTCGATTTTTTAAATCTTTGAATTAATGTTTCAGATTTTTGAAATCCTCAAATATTATTCGAACACAAATCGTTACGTTTTTGGGTACCTTTTACATTTTTTACACTTTTTGCTATTGAACGTTCCAATGTACAAGTTTTCCATTAAAATTCTGATAATTCCGACTACAAACATTTCAAAATACTTTCGATCCTTCAAATTTTCTGAGTTTAAAATACACTTTCGAAATATCTTTTGCAAATTACTAAATTCGCACGACTACTATTCAAATTCTTAAGTTTTTGATTTCCGTTCGATATTAGACTTATATATTTATATTATAAGTGATTCATTTCTCAAAAAAATTCCAAGGTTAGTTGAGGAAAAAATTCAAAATTTTCTGCAGTTTTTGGAATAGAGTATAGTTTGTTGCGTTGAAGAATCTCATTCTCAATAACATCATTTAATAGATCATTTTTACAACGGATGAAAATCAAAATTGAAATTCATTCATTTCATCAATTAATAAAACCAAAACAATGTCAAACTTGGACATCACCATAAAAAAATTCCCCTCTCACACTGCAAATTCAAAAATCATCGTATCGCTCCACCGCTGCTTACTCACGAGAAACACAATGCCCAGAAACCATACCAAAGTTCGCGCGACACGCAATCTAAATGCAGAAAGCTCTTTTTGCTTGATTTCCTTACACTTGCAAAGTTGAGTTTAACTGCGCTCTCCCGGCAAGCTTAAAATCTTAGATTAAAAAATTTGCTAGTTTGATACTCGAGACGTTTAAACGTACTTATAACTTCTGCGAAAAAGACCGAGAAAAATTTTCCCTCACGTAGGAAAATTCTGAAATTCTTAGGGACCGAAAAGTCAAAATAGGTGTCGACATTTTTGTTCAAGTGAAAAGCTGCTTTTCCAGCTTCCGACATCTCTAAAATTCCGTAAAATTCCGTAAAACCCCTTCATAATTTCCCAAAACACAAGCAATAATAAGCTCTTAATCTCCGGAAGCCTTGAAAGCTGCACTACTGAACGCTTCTCGCATCAATGGCTCCCTTTTCTTCGCGACCCTCGTCATCTCCGAAGCTATAAAATGGATATTCTAATTAAGAAAGCAATTATAAGCCACTCCCGGGCGTGATTTACAATTGCTCGCCTAAAAGAATCTCCTCTGCCGGATGAATGCGAGCTAATTAATCGAACAACGAATCGACATTATTCAAAGTGCTCGGGGATCAGATCGCGGAGGCAGTGGCTGATGACAAAAGAAGGGTATACCCGAGTTAATTTCGATTCCCAATTTCTCTCCCCGGCGTGTCTCGGAGCATCGGGATATGAAGTGACGCCTGTGCTTGACAGCTCATGCCACGAGTGGCTTTCGGCGCCAGAAATTCCATTTCGATATTCTTCCCCGATTCGAACTGACACTTGGAAACTACATTATTGCTAAAGTTACACACCGCGCTGTCGTCGCATGCGACTGCGATGGATCCGTTATCCGTGATAAATCTATCCGAGAAAGCATGTTGATTCAGTTTTCGAAAAGCTTTTTGAGAACTCAGATTCTGTCTGCAGGAGTCGAAATTTTAGTGCACTTCGACTTCATTTGATGTACTGTCAACTTGTTCGACTAAATTCGAATTCATTTGATGTGGTTTCACCTTCTTGGACTTATTTTTGACTTATTCGTCGAGATATTTTGACGATACAGTCGACATAAGTTGAATAAGTTGAAAGTACGCTGAAATAAGTCGAAATTAGTTTAAGAAGTTGAGAGTGGAAAAAGTAAAACCATATCTATATCTCCCTATATTGTGTCAGCAAGTTTCCCGTCATTCACGTTGATTACCATCGATTCCCATCGACTCCAAACAATTCTCGTAAATTTCCATAAATTTCCATCGATTTCCATGAACTCCTATTAATCTTAACCAATTCTCAGCGATTCCATATCATTTCTATCAAGTCTTCTGGATTATTTACACAAATTTCCATCAACCCTTGTCAATTATCATCGATTAGGTACCATTGATTTCTATCAATCCCTATCAATTTTGATTGATTCCCAAAAATTCCCACCAAACCTCACTGATTCTCGTTTATTCCCATTGATTCTCATCGATTTATATAAATTCCAATCGGTTCCTATCAATTATCATCGATTTGAAACAAATCCCATAAATTCCCGTTGATTATTTACATGATTCCCATTAATTCCCATTGATTATTATGAATCCTCGTCAATTTTTATCGATTCCCATAAATTACCATCAATCCCCATTAATCCTCATTGATTTTCGTCAATTCCCATTGATTCCCATCAATTGACATCAATTCTGAGCGATTCCGAATAATTCCCACCACGTCCCCTCGATTATTTACATAAATTCCCATCAATCCCTGTCAATTCTCATCAATTACCATTGATTCCTATCAATCCTTATCAATTTTTATCGACTCCCATAAACTCCCATCAATCCTCACCAATTCTCGTCAATTCCCATTGATTCCATCAATTCTCACAGATTTCCATAAATTCCAATCGATTCCCATTAATTATCAGCGATTCCAGACAATCCCCCTTGATAATTTACATGAATTCCCACCAATTCCCATTGATTCCTATCAATCCCCGTCAATTTTCATCGATTCCCAAAAATGCCTATCAATTCTTATTGATTCTTGTCAATTTCCATTAATTTCCATCGATTTTCAGCAATTCCAAACAATAACCATAAATTCCCATCAGTCCCTATCAATTTTCATCAATTTCTATCGATTTCAATAAATTCCTCACAATCCTTACTGATTCTCGTCAATTCCCATTGATTCCCATCGATTTCCATTAATTACCAT
Organism: Platygaster equestris; assembly: GCA_030522785.1. Classification (NCBI taxonomy): domain Eukaryota; kingdom Metazoa; phylum Arthropoda; class Insecta; order Hymenoptera; family Platygastridae; genus Platygaster; species Platygaster equestris. The sequence goes on from JAPYZK010006216.1 coordinate 6,201, forward strand.
CAATTAACATAAAATTTCAGCGATTCCAATCAATGCCCACCGATTATGTCCATAAATTCCCATTAATTTACAATAATTTCCATCAATCCCAATCAATTCTAATTGATTCTCGTCAATTTCCATTGATTCTCATACATTCCCATAGATTTTGATTGAGGCTTCGGTGAAGTTTTATTGATACACGATTGTACCCAAGTTTTTCTTTCGGAATCTTCAAGATTCGAAACTTTAGAATTGACGAAGCTCCAAAGCTCTTTGGGATTTTCGAATTTCGTCTTTTCCTGGACCGTTGTCTTCTGGAAAAGTCTGGATCTTGTACGGGCAATGATTCAGCGTATTGTATTATGCATTTCGGCAACGTACCTGGCTTGGAGTATGATTCTGTGAGCGTAGACCGGTGTCTCCTCGCGGCCTAGAAGGAAAACGATGTCGGCCGAGTCCTTATCTTCGGAAAGTCGGGCCATATCTTCCAGGAATCTCCTGACGCGAGCTAGTGCAGCTTCCCCAGAGACCATTCCAGCCCCCGTCGCAGCGGCGCTCACAGATACGACTCTGCTCCCCATTTGTCAGCCTTACATTCAAAAGCACCGCGTATTTCATTGAACGAGTCACTTCAAGTGCGCTCTTACATCGAATTATATTTACTAAATTGCCGGCTTATTTTCGTGTCTCGTTTTTCACGCGGACGTAAATTGCGAAACTGGCTAGCGAGTTACCCGAACGGCGTACTTATGGAATATAAGGATCATTCAATTGCCTCGAGTCGGGGATCTTTCGGGATGAATTATTAATAATTTCGTCCTGAAAGTTGTTGGTCGCCGGGAAAAAGGCGAAGTAGACGAAAGATTTTTCGGTCAGTTGCCAGGAATTTCGAAGGGGTGGTACGGTATTTATGTTGGCATGAAAATATATAGGAATGAAAATTACGGGTGTTTTTAGAGTTTGGGGAAGGTTCGGAAATTTTTGGAAAATAGCGGAGAGTTTAAATTGAATTATAAATAAATAAATAAATGAACTGCGGAAATTTTATGAGTATTTTTGAATATTTTCAGGCTTTATCAAGGGTATGAAACTTTGGTAGTGTCAAAATAAGGGAAAAAGAGGAAAAGAGAATCAATAATAAATTTTGGAAGATGTTCTGAAATTTTTGATTCAGAAAAGATCATTGGAAATGCCCGAAAAATATTTGAGAGAATTAGAAAATTTCAGATTATTGTAGTTAAACGGTGAGAATTTTGAAGATTTCACGTGATTGTATGAAATTTATAGAAATTTTGTATATGCCCGAAAGTTCGGAAAATTACCAAGGTCGAAGATTTTTACTTATATTTGATCTTCATCAAAATTTGCAATGGTTATGGAATATTTTCGCAAGTGACTTAAAAATTACGAGTATATTTGATTATTTTCGACAACTTCTTTGAATTTTAATACATTTTGCAGATTGTTCAATAATTATTCAACATTTCGGAAAATGATGTAGAAAATTGCAAAAACTTCTGAAAATTTTTTTAGAACCGTTTTAACTAAAAGATTCATAAAACTTATTAAAAATCGCACAAATGTCTAATTCTGACATTTCTGAAGATTTTCATGAATTTCGTAAAGTTTTTCTCACCATAAAAAATTTCCGAAATATTACATCGTAAAACTCCCTATAATTTTCGCATTTTTCTTCTTATTTTTCTCGAAAGTTCAGCTTTAAATAATTTGAAAAAATTTCATCAGAATCATTCAAATTGCCCCAGATTAAAAATTCTCTAAAATTTGACGATACTCGAACTTTCACTGGTACTTTTTTAATGTACACTCAAAATTTTGTTGGAATTTTCAAGAAATTAAGCGATTAAGTTTTCACAAGTACTATAAATTTCAGAGTTTATTATAAATATACTATAAGTTTCAGAGTTTTCGAAATTGCTTGAATTGCTAGAAATCCACCAAAAATGTCGAAATATTTAAAGAAATATTTTCAAATTCTTTGAACTTAGAAAACTGTTTGTAATTATAATAATATATTGTGATGTATTATCAAACATCCTTAAAAATTGTATGTCTTCTATAACAACTTGTTAAATCTTTTGAGAAGTCCAACCTTTTTCCTCATCCTCAAAATTCTCCCGCCCACCCCCCCCCCCCCCCAAAAAAAACCAAGAACTCAAAACTCTCTCAAAATTCCCAAAGAATTCCTCATTTTTCAAAAATACTTATAAAAAATCGAAAGTCTCCTACAAAAAACTGCACCGACCCAAAATTAAACGCGAATCATCCGAATCTCCGCGAAACAAACCTCCGCCCCCCAGAACCAACAAAACCCAAAATTATGGTAAACTCTTACAAATTAATTTCCAATTAGCGCCTCTCTCCTCCGCAATGGAGTTTTGATTCCCATCGAAAACAATAGACGATTGTGACGGTATACATATACGACAAAGAGATAAAACTTGGAATCGCGAATAGCCAATGTGCGGCAATAATTGACGGACGACGTGATCAAAATTACAAAAACAAACAAATTAAAAGAGGATCAAGCGGCGCCCAGTCGAATCAAATATTAACCGCGCAATTAGCGCCGATTGTACTTTAATTGCTTTTGTTTTTCGTCGGGAAACGGGTGGCGCGACAGGAATATGTCACGGCCAATGACACCGCTGCCATTACTCACGCACCACTTCAGCCCCCATTAATCTTGGATTATCGCCCGAATCACCCACAGTTCGCTATATGCCCCCTATTGTTATCGAAATATGTAGGAAATCACCGAACTCGATTGCGCCAAATGATGCTGCACATGCAGCGCGGTTCATTGAAAGTTAGCGTGGGAATTATGAACTTGGATAAAGGTATTACGTTGAATGAAAAAACTAGTACTTCGTAGAGTCGAGGATGTGTAATCACTTCAAATTTCAACTTGTGTATGGAGGCAATTTCCAACTAGGACTAGCGTAAACTCGGGGTTAATGTTGATGTGAATTATTTGAATAATAGTTGCAAGTTCACGAGTAACAATGGTACAGCCAAAGTTTCCCTTTGTGTGCAGTTTCATTCAATCTAAACTATGGAGTCACTATTTGGCTTCGGATATTTCGTGGAAACGTTGCACACACGATGAAAGAGGCTCTAATTGATCTAAGGTGAAGGCTCCTAATTGCGTGGCTACTATGAATTTCGAGGGTGATTGACATTGACGGAACTTAATTAACATTGATTTTTTCATTATTAAAATATTATTTGACGCCCCCTCTTCCTCTTGAAGTTTCTTAATATTGTAAAAAAAGTAGGAAAGTCACAATATGAGCCAGATTTATGCATGTTAACCCGTGCCTCAAGAAAGATGAATTATGGCAAAGTCGTAATTTTGGCGAAAAAAAGGGTTTTCGTATAAAAAATCACAACTTTTTTCAAATTCAACTGATTTTAGATTTTTTTTATGTCGTTTCACTCGGGAACGATGTACAAAATAGAGGAAAAATTTTCGAAAGTTTAGTTGACGACTAAAGAAGAGTGTCATTTTTAGACTTGGTTGCAAGTATCTATAAAATGTCGAATTTTGGGAAAAAATCCGCGGTTTTTTATTTTTCCACATAACTTTGCAATATTATTCAAGAATTCGACATTTAGATACTTGTACTTGAGACAAAAAAAAATCGATCCGAAAAGTCTAAACCGTTTTTACATAGCACTCGATCGAATAACGCCGTTTTTTATGAAAAAGTGGTCGAGTGCTACGTTAAAACGGTTTCGACTTATTAAACGAATTTTTTGTTTCCCAAGTACTAGTATCTGAGAGTATTATTTTCGACAAATATTGAAAAACCACGGGTTTTTTTCCAAAATTTGACATTTTATGGATACTTGCACTCGAATCTAAAAATGATTCATCTTCAGTCGTGAAACAAAAAACTTGCCATATTAAACGTAGAAACTTGAAAGTTTTTGTCTATATTTTGGGCATCGTTCCCGAGTGCAACGACATGAAAAAAATCGAAAATCAGTTGAATTAGAAAAGAGTTGTGATTTTTTATATGAAAACACATTTTTTCATAAAAATTGCGATTTTACCAACCTTCATCTCTTTAGAGGCACGGGTTTACACCAGTCTGGTTCAAATGTTGGCTTTCGTACTTTTTTTACATTTGAAAAAATTTTTTTTGAGAGGGAGAGGAGGATGCGTGAATTTAAATTAAAAAATGACCGAATAAGGACCACCCTAAGTTACATATTGAATAATCGATAATTTACGCATTTTCGGAACAAAGTCGACATCGGTTATTATTTTAAGTTAACTATTGAAATCAGTATTGGAATTTATATCGAAATTGATATTCAATTGACAATTTTGGTTGGCTTTGAAAATATATTATGGATGCTACAAAATTCTATTAGATGTGTCGTGTTTTCGCGGACTTCTTGGTAGTGTGGTGTAGTTTTGAACATTTGAAAGTATTCCGCAATGGTGTTACGCAGTTATAGATAGGATTCAATATATTCTCGCAGGTCCGAATAGTTTCACGTGGTTCTGAATAGTTTCGTGTATTATTTAGTAAGTTGGGACGGTTTTTCATGATTCTGAGTGGTGGAGGGTAGTTTCGTGTAGTTTTCATCAGTGTTACGTATTTTTTTGCAATTTTTTGATTGTTCACTCGCTGGATCGAATAGTTTCGCGTAGTTTCGAGTAGAATTGAGTAGTTAGGTAATTTAATATAATTTCGTGTTGTTTCTCGTAGTTTCGGAATAGAATTATAAAATCCACAACTTTGGAATGTCAATCGAAATTTCATGAAGGTTAATTTCCTTAATGATTTTTTAATAAAGCTTTCTAATTTCTAAATTCACGACGTTCGAAATTTTATAATCGAAAATTTTCTACAATCTACATTTTAGGAAAAAAAATCTACGAAAAAATGGAAAATTTTGACATGTTTAAAAAATTAAAAAAGATGTTTCAGAGTTGTCAAATGAATTTCTGAATAAGTAAAACCATTAACAAACGCAGAACTGACCTTGAAAAGTGATGAGCAAATTACAAAATCCAGCAGCTACTAAAAATATAGATTGCCCCAAATCATTTTTGTCCCATTCACCTGAATTCGAAATTTCATCAATCACTGCACAACTTGGAAGTTGGAACTGATAAACTTCAAAAATCTTCGAAACTCAATTAACCTCACTTATTTTATGCACGTCAGTATTTCGGTGTCCGATCAAAAAAATTCGATATTTTTTGTATGTTTGATTTTCGGTAATTTCGCACGTTCACGACATTAATGAAGAATCGATCTTGTTTATGAAAATTGGTTTGAATATTGAATTTTAAATGACACACAAGAATGCGGGTTGTTATTGTGGTTAACTGGAGTCTGGATTGGACCAACGCTTGAATTTCTTCTCGCTCTTCTCTCAGGTCAGGTGTTTTCGCTTTATCTCGAGAGATGTTGTTGCCACTTCTCCCTGCAGCGCAGGTAAATTCCAAGGTGCAGGTAAAAAGGGACTCGTTTCGAGCAATCTTTTACCTGATGGAGTATAAAAATCAAAAACTTGATGGCGTTCAATAAGGGTCATTTATTTCCTAACTTAAATACGTGAGAAATCAAGCCTTATTAAAATAGCGAATGTATCAAGTTTTTAATTCATGTACTTCAATTCCAAAAATTGTTTGTAATTAAAAATTCGACTCGTAATATCCGAACAAACAAAAGGAAATTAGCGAATTCAAACTATTATTTTACGGTAGATTGTTTTAAAACCTTAGAAAAATTCAAGAAACATTTTCAATCTTACGAAAAAGGGGTGAAAGACCATTATTTTACTGTTAGATGCATTTAAGTATCTACAATGGAGCTTAGATTAATTTTTACAAAAAATTTATTTTTCCGAAAATTGTTACAAATGGAAAACTGCCTGAATCTCTACTCTCTACGTATTCGCTGCAGGGAATTTTCTAAAATTTGACTGAATTTGGGAATAGGAATTCATGATTCGTTTTCAAAGTACACGTTCTCGTTCGATCGCGGAAGTCAAGTAACGACGAGTGGAGATAGTACTTGGATGGGTGACCGCTTGGGTTCTCTCCATGCCGTTGTTCTTTTTTTTTGTATTTTTTTGAATACTTTTTCTAATATTGGTACTTAAGAAATTGAACATGAAAAAGTTCTTATAAAACGACAAAAATTTACGAAATATCAATAAAATAAACATATTACCATTTTGACTAATTTAATTGTCTTTTACGTTCGATTGGGAATTCCATGAAAGAAAAACGTGTGATTAAATTTTTTCTCGAAATTATAAGTTCTTTATTCATATATTTCAACGAATCTCCAATTTTTTGTTCGTATGGAAGTTTTAAAATAAAATGTTCAGTTGAGTCCTTCAAATACAGCACAAAATATAATTATATAAAATGAAAGTAAAATAATTTTGCATTCTGGAATAATTTCTGTAATACAGTCGATTCTCGAAATTGATCATTTTCTGACTTCCGAAATAATTTCATGAAATACAGTCAAATCTCGAAATAGTCAGTCCAAATACAGCATAGTATCGATGTAAGAGCATAGTATCGATGTAAGCACCTTAAATACATCTAACTCCAGATGTGAATATTTGAAATACGACAAAGACGTCATGAAAGTCATTTAAATACAGTAAACACTCGATTAAAGTCCTTTCAGTCTAATAAACCACTAGTTTTTCAAATACAGTAAATTTCCGACATAAGTCCACCGAACATTCTAAATTCTGAACGTATGAATCATTTCATTTGGGCTAACTCACGATTCAAGTTCTTCAAACACAGTAAACTTTCAGTGCAACTTATTTAAATTCACGAGTCTCTTCACATAATTCCTTCAAATATAATAAAAATTTAATTAAAGTCATAAACAAAATACAAGTAACTTTGAATCCAAGTCTCAAGTTTTAGCAAACTCTCGATTAAATACAGTCAACTTCCGATATAATTCCTTAATATACAATTAACTCTCAATATAACTCTTTCCAGCACAATAAACTCCCCACTTTACTTCCCCAAATACAGTAAACCTCCATTAAATGTCCTTCAAATATAATAAATCCTCGATTAAATTTCCTCAAATACAGTAAACTCTCGGATCGAGTCCTCCGAATACCAGCAAACCTTCAATTCCCAAACATATGCATACTCCTCTAAGTCACTTTCTTCATCAAGTCATTCAACTATCCAATAGAAAACGCGAAACGAATGAAATTAGCGATCGAAAATCGGGCGAGCGACGCGGGTGAATCAACAAAGTTTTAACGAATCCAATTACAACCATTGAATGCCGATCGTGTTGTCAGCGGCACATTTCCCCATGCAGAGAAGTAGCCAAGTCGTCTTATGAAAGGAATGCGTGGTAAAACCTAAAAGCTATTTCCCGACGTGCCCTTTGCGCTTTTTACTTTCGCGGCAGCCATTATTGCCTTTTAAAAACGAGCTTTTCATGAATGAGAATTGATATTTTTCTTTGAAAACTGCCAAGAATAACACCCCGGAAGGACGTTCCTTATGAAGTTGTAGGTCGCTGAGCTTTCGCATAGTGAAAGGGATTAATTTATTAACGAAGCTCCGTCTGCAACTTTTAGTTTCTTGCCGTAGTTTGCGGAATGTTTAATTATTGAAAAAATTATGAAAAGGAGAGGTGCTTTTGGAAATTTTGTAAGTTTTTGAAACGTTTTTTGAAATGGACGAACGTCTTTTTTTCGACGAAAAAAAAATTAAATAATATAATATAATAGGCGACAATGTTTAAGTAAACGAATAACTTTTTTTCAAACTGCGGGCCATTTTTTTTCTCAACTGCATAAGTTTCAGAAACGATTGAAGTAAATGTGTTTTTCTTTTTCAAGTCGATAGCTGGCGCAGAAGACGATTATTTTCTAATTTGTTTTAAACAAATACATAAAGTATCAACTAAAATGCGATTTTTTGAATCGGAAAAAATCACTAGGGATCTGTGTTCAAACATGATTCCAATGCCAGCAATATCGTTGAAATAAAATAATTAGATCGGCCGTAATGAATTTTTTAATTAAAAATGACTGTAAAATTTGATTGTTAATATAATCGACAAAAAAAATTTTTTTATAAAATCCTTTTGGATTCATGTTGAGGATGTAAAATACTATTGAAAAAATGTTTTTACGATGAAAAATTAATTTTGACCCAATTCAGGTGGCCCGTTTGAGAAATTCTGTCTCTATTCTATTTTAATCTCAAAGTGAATAATCCTTTAAATATTGGAATTGCAGAAATAAAATATGTGACAGAAATTCAACAAGTTTAAGAAGATTAAATTTAAAACTTCAGGACTTTAGAACATATTTGATTGAAATCAAGAATCGTTATCAAATCTGAAAACTCCCATAATATGTATAATACAATTTCAAAGTTTGAGTGTCGAATTCCACGTAGGTATTTTGGAGATCCAAAATTATTTAGGAGCCTTTACAAAATGCATCGAAAAATACATCGAGAGAAGCGCTTTTTTCAATTACTCTTGTACCGTAGACGCGTGCGTATCTATGGATGAGCCGGATTGTATCAGCAAAACATACACACAATTAAATTCGTAATACACATGGTAGAATTGAGTTAGTAATCAAGTCCGGCTGAATAATTGTATCGAGCTCGTACTGCAGCATAATTGAATCTTCGCAATCGGGAATGTAAACAGTCGTTGGAAATCACATATCCTGTTTCCTCTTTTCGCTGGAGTTTCAACTCTGCATTTAAAAAAGTGGTACAATCACGTCTATTTCAGTTTCGTAAACTGCAGCGCGCTGACAAACATTTCCACTGACAAGTTTTCAGGGATAATTCAACATATAACTTGATTTTATCGCGATGAAGTATCTACAAAATGCAGTTTTTTGTTGTTTTTAAAAATACAATGAATGCTAACGAAGTCGATATTTTTAGATATAAAAAAAAGTATGTATATAATTTTTCGAACCCTTACAAAGTCCAAGAGGAATTAAGATCGAATTTTGTATAATTAGTGAAAATCTGAAAGAATTAAAAAGAATATAAACAATGCACTCCAAATTTATGAATTCGATTATAATTACAAAATGTTTGAAACTTTCAGAAAATTCTCAGTTCTTCACAGAAGATTCAAAAAATTGTACTTCAGTTTTCGAAATTCTGATGATTTTTCAAAAGTTTTCTAGAACATTTTTGAAATCCATACGTAATCAATTTAACATAATAAAAGCGAAAAATGGTCCCGATGTAAAACGAATGCCCGATACCGAAACTGCGCATTCACACAAATCCTTTCAAAAACAGAGGTAAACTTCCCGACCGTCCGTCCTTTCAGCATCATAATATGATAGCTTTTAAAATTGAATGCGGTTTTACTCAAAACCAGGAAAATGGTTTGAATTGGAATGAATCATGCATTCAAAAGTACAGTTCCCGCCGAAATGCAAATAGGGTTCTTTTTAAGTGCGGAATCACCGAGCCGGAATTAAAAAAAGCCGATTTCGCAACTAGTGTAATAATAATTTTATTATAATTACACTAGTTGCGAAATCGACTTTTTATAATTATAATTATTCAACGATAATTCTTCGGAGGCCGAAAAGAGTAATGCATAGAAATTTCCCCGCGATTGGGTGTACTTGATGTTAGTGCAAATGCACAATGCAGTGGGAATGTAATACGCTCTCTCCTAATTGACGTCCATTCGCGGCGGAAGTGGCGTTATCGCGACGCAACACGATTCTTCCGCGAAAGCATCGATCGTTGTCTCCCGCAGCATATGCGTGTAAATTGGTGAGCGACTCGACGGTAATTATGACGGAAAGGTCCTATCATTAAATACCCTCTACAGTTACAACACGCATTAACGCCTCGTAAAATCGTTTTGCATTAAAGCGTGTACTCGTTATTTCTCAACAACAGGTACAATTAGATGTAGGAGGCAGAGGTTCAGTTTTAACGACGATACAGTTACAGTTACGTTTTTGGAGTGATTAAACTCAGCATTCAGCATAATTCATTTTTGAATTTCCATTCGTAAAATGCAGACGAAATGGGATATTCCCTCCATTTCCGAAGGATTTTCGAATTTACGAGAGCAACTTTTCACCCCCGGAAAAAAGGATTCGATTCCATCTCGCGTCACGCGATTATTGGCGAAACCCTCGAAATTTGCCTTTCACTTGAAAAAATCTCGCGGGCGAAAATGGCACGGGATGAGCAGCGGCGGTGTATCGAGGTATAGAATATCGTTTTCCGGCTTGGAAGGAAAGCCCGGGGCGAAATCGATTATGAAAATACGCCACGTCGGGTCCATCGGCGCCTCTTTGGGGAGAAGTTGGCTGAAAAGATGGCTCGAGATACGAAATCCAAGTTCAATCTACCCTCCTTTTTGCCCTTTGTCGAGACACTTCCCCCGCGCTTTCCTTCGCCTTTTTTCCCTCCCCGTCGAAACTTCGTCAGCGGGCGATCGGATTTATGAATTGTTACCAAGTTCTCGCCGTGCAGAAACAACGTGAATTTTTTTCGGGGGAGAAAAGAGTCACGGCGCTCACGTCCTGAATAGCTCGTTTTCTCCTCGTTAACGGGGCGAATTTTTGGGATAATAGTGGTAGTTTTGCGGGGTTTTGGAAAATTTGGG
>JAPYZK010006222.1:0-10066 GCA_030522785.1 Platygaster equestris
AAACCCCCCCCCCCCCCCCCCCCCCCCCCCGCCGAACAAAATTTCTGATTACGTCCTTAGAGCTGAATAAATGAGCTCAAAACTTGTACATTCAGAAGGTGCGACTCGAGTTGACCTCCAAATCAAACGCAAAGTAATGAGAGAAAGCTTTGAATAATTATTCCGCAAGTCGCCATTGTTACGGTAAATCAGAGCGTGCTTGAATAATCAACGGAATCATGCACCACAATAAAAGTGGTGGAAATGCAATTACGCGGGGATATAGCGCGTCATCAAGACGGAATCAAAGGATTTGCCAGGATAGACCTTGTTTAGGTGCCTTGGTCAATACGAGCATTCATCATTTAGCGGGCAAATGAAGCACGCGCGGCCCCTAAAGCGCACGTGTAACTCCCGCAAAGATACTCCAAAATCAATATTTTCATAAGCACGCACTCGACTATTTTTATGAGCCTTCGACGGAAAACAGGGTTCGCCGCCGAAAATAACGTAAAAAGTGGGTCTGATTTCCGGCGCGGAGAGACAGATTTTGCGGGTTTTTCACGTTCTTTGCAATTTTCTGAATTTGGAATCATCCTTGGCGGCATCGAAAATCAGTGATTGGTTTTTCAAGGTTTTTCTCGCTTTTTGAAGGTTTTTCAAAAGGCGAAGCAAAAAATTAGTTATGAAAATTTGAACTCACGAAAAATTTCGTCGACTGCCTGAAATTTTTCAATTTTAAAAATGATGAAGAACTATCGAAGACACAGAATGAAAATACACCTGAAAAATTGGAAATTGGAGAAACGAAATAAATTAATTGAAAGAAAAAAAATTATGAAAAACATAAGTAATTCAAAATTATGACAAATTTGTTCATTTCGAAAAATTCAACATTCGAAAATTACAAAAATACCAAAAAATTTGAAAATTCCGAAAATTTCGAAGAAATTTGCAACTATGGATAATTCACAAATATTTTACGTACCAAAAAATTTCCGCATTTAGATGATTTCGAGATGTCAGCTCGATTTTTCGAAATTTAGACATTTCCAAGATAAATATTCAAAAAAAAAAAAAAAAACCTAGAAAACCCGTACTAAACCAATCACCTTTTTTCTATTATTTTTCCAAAAACCTCAAAATTTCTTCTAATTAAAAAGAAAAACCTCAATCACCGCTCCTATTCCTCAACTCCCCGAACTTCATGATCCCAAAGAGTCATCGAATACTGCAAAACTCAACCTCCATAACCGCGACAAACCGAGACAAAAACAATTTCTATCACATTTCGTCACACGCAAATTTCCGCTTCATCAAACTTCGTCAACACTCCCAAATACACCTCTTCTGAAGCCCCCCAAAAATGATACAAAAATCTCGACTCACTGGGGATGTTCCGTGGGTGCAGAAAAATGAAGACTGAAGTCGGAGGGAAGCTGGGCAGTCTGGAAGACAAGGACTTGACTTGAGGGAAGAAGCAGTATCATGTCTGGGGCACCTTTGGAGCTGGTGCTCGAGGACACGACGACGACCCTGTTGCCGAGCGTGACCCGGCTCGACGCCACCCTCCAAGTCAGCGCCATATCCGTCATCCTGGCCGTCTCCATAGTCTTCATCCTCATCCTGTCGCCCGTCACCGTCACCGGCAACTCCATCATCCTCGCGGCCTTCTACAGGTACAAGAGGCTGAGAACTGCTTCCAACTGTCTTCTGGTTTCTCTGGCCATCAGCGACTGCGGGGTGAGTTCGCAAATTTCCCATTACTGGGCAATTATAATTTTACCCTATCCGATCGATCAATAATTATTGATCGATCGGATAGGGTCAAATTGGTTGGGAGCCGAGGAGTTTGTATTTTTTATGGATTTTGGTATACGTATTTGGAATTTGTGCGACTTGAAAATCTTTCAAAATTATGACGAAATATTCAAAATTGATGAAATTTGTGAAATAACTGCAATTTTGAAGAAATTTAATGTTTGCGAATGTTTTGGATTCATGAGAATTTTATGAGTCTTTGAAATGATCGCAATTTTCGGAATGAGAAAAATTCCAGATATTTCAGCTTTCAAAATTTTGTATACGACTTGAAATTCCCGTAATTTTTAAAAATATTCCAAATTTGCCATCTTGAAAATTATTAAACTCATAATTTTAGAATTGATTGAAATTTTCGAATTTCAGAATTATTCAAATTTTAACTTTCGAATTCTATGAATTTTCGACATTATTCGAATTTAAAATTTCCTTGGAACTTTAGATAATTTTTTCGATCTTCACAATCGTTCGAATTCTCGACATTTTAGGAATTTGGACAATTTTCAAAATTCTTAAAAATTTCGAAATATTTTGAATCATCGGAATTTTCGAATATTCAACGTTCTAAAATTATCTGAATTCAACTTTTTCTCAAATTTTTGCTTTTATAAAAATTTGTAAAATCTTCGATATTCTAAAAATTGTCGGAATTTTCGGAAAACTTCTCGGAATTTTCAAAAACTTTAGTGAACTTTGGAATTCCCGAATTTTCGAAATTTTTTATTGGTGATTTTCTAAATTTTTTCAATGTTGATAATTCTCAGCATGTTTAAAACTGCACGTCGAAAATTTATAATATTCAAAATCATTACAATTCCAAAAATTAAGGAAATTCTCAAAATGTGTGAACTTTCAAATTATTTGAATTTTCAGAATTCCGAAAATTTTGCATATTTGTGAAATTATAAATCCAAAAATATCTAAAATTTTCAAGGTTCTATTTTCATTTCCAACAGCTCTCAAGTTCTTAAATATCAATTCCTCTCAGAATTTCCTGAGTTCCAAAAAATACCAAAAATTAGCAAAATCTTTAAAATTGTCAAAATTATCATAATTTTGAAAATTCCCCAAATTTTCAGAATACCCAAAACTCTCCAAAACTTTCGAAAATATCAAAACTTACGAAATTCTTGAGACTTTTAAAATTCTCGACATTCTTAAACCTTACAAATTTGGAAAATTTCTTGAATTTCCAAAATTTTCGTAATAAAAACCATGTTCAAAGTCCTGAGTTATAATGTATACCAAAATCCATGAAAATTAATTATTCCGTAAATGAGTTATAAGTAATTGCCAACATGAATTTTGGGACGCATTAAAATTTAGCAAGAGTAATCAGAATTCTGCACAAGATTCTGATATAAAATCGTGTTGACGTCACGAAGTATTTTTATGTTCTTTTGTGATGTTACTTTGAAGGTTCGACTTTTATTCTGTGTGATCAAGGGGGGAGGGATTCGCAAGCGAGTGCACTTCAAGTTGGGATTGCGTAGCATTTCTGACGCTTGCTAAAAAAGGTGCAATAAAAATAGCCCGTCGTCGTTCGAGTCTAGGGAAACATGACACAAGAACGTATCAAAAATGGAGATAGTTTCTTGATCTGAATCAAATGTGGTATCAAACTTTTTGTCCTGGTGAAAAAATTCAATTGCGCTTTTTTGTCTTTGTTGTATTTTCAACTGGAGCAGTTGTATTAATGAGATTAATTTGTAATCCAATGTGTCGAAATTGACGAAAAATCAAAATAAACTCGAAATGAATATTTTGGGTCCAACAAATTTTCAGAATTATCAACATTTTTTATGTTTTTCAAAATACCTTGTTAATTTCCGAAATTTTTCACAATTTTCGAAGTATTCACAATTTTTAACACTCATAGAATGCTCAATATTTTTAAATTCTCCGAAAAATTGCAAATATTCAGTCGTTTTCTGAATGATTTAACAAGCTTAAAAATAGCTTGAGAACTCGCCATTCTGAGATCGAACTAAATCCAAAGTATTCCATGAAATTTATCACTATTTTGTTTTGTAATATCTCTTTTTTTTCAACATGTTTTGCCAAGTATAATTTTTGTTACCCAAGACGGATAAACATGATAAATCATAAAATTAATCACATATATCATACGAAAATCTTTGCCTGAAACCGTCAGTATCAAAACCGCTGACGTGCTACAAAAAAAACGATTCCTGTCATGGTTTCTACATAAACCCACAGGAGTGATATATTGCTGGGGCAATTTTAGCTTTCTCGAGTTTCGTTCGTACCCCGCAAGACTAAACATTGAATTTCACGTCTATTTATTGATTTCGGGGAATAATAGTAGCACGATTCCATTCACAAGTTTATTCATTGTCGGGGGCGAAGCCAGAAAAAATTTACAGAAAAAAACGGGAGACTGAATTAAGATAGGAAAAATATACTTTGAAAACGTCTTTTTCGAAGTAACGTAATATTCTCAAATTTCGTAGATTTTCAAACTAAAAAATTCGACGCTCGCATGTTGAGAGTTAGTCATTTTGATGATTTTCAGTTCCATATTTCTGAATTCTGCCAATTCCTTCATTCCTGAATTTCGAATATTAATTTTTCGAGTCGAAAAATTTTCAAGTTCGGAAATATCGTGATTTCCGAGCAAACGCTTAACTTCTGAGCTACGTAAAGATATTTACTAAATTTTTACGTAAGTAAAAATCAAATGGCAAGTTCCGAAACTCCACTTTTCGTCACAATTTCGACCCTCGAACAAAAATCAAATAGGAAACGTTGCTTTATCACTGCGTTGTTGATACAAAGAAAAATCCATGTTTTTCGATATTCCCAGACAGTTTTGTTCTTAAGTGACAATTAAAATGGTTTTCGCGAGAAAAAAAATCCACCGAGCCGGGATTCGAACCCAGGACCTCCCAATGGTTAGAGCATCTGACATGAAATTGGGAGGTCCTGGGTTTGATTCCCGGCTCGGTAGATTTTTTTTCTCGCAAAAACCATTTTAATTGCCAATTCATAACAAACCTGACTGGGAATATCGAAAAACATGGATTTTTCTTTGTAAAAATCGAATAATTTCCCAATTTTCCTACAACCGCAGATCGGAGTAATTATCCCATTCGGAATATACCTCGAGCTCTCCGGCATGCCCGGAAGCGGTATCTCGAAATTTTGCATTGCGCCATATTGCATCGTCATCACCTTGTGCAGCGTGAGCGTGCTCGTGACAGTCGCCATCGCGGTCGACAGACTGACGTCCCTGGCACAACCTCTGCGCTACAAAAACATCATCACCCACAGCAGCGTCGAAAAATACATCGCCGGGTTCTGGATCTACGCCATCGCCGTCGGCTTCTCACCGCTCATTTACGCCCAGTTCCAAGACGAAAGGCGCCTCGAGTACGTTTTCCCCAAAAGAACTACTCTACCTTTTTTTCAGGGTCTAAACGGATTTTTACGTACGAATTCGGCTGTTTCTGGGGGTCCAAGGGGTAAAGCCCCTCGACTTTCATAAAACGCATCAATAAATTTCCCAACGTTCCAAGAAAAAATCAAATTTATCCTCTAATGTAAGCCATGTGCGTGTCAAGGTGAAAATATGCATTTCCCACGCATTAAAAAAATCCGCAGCCTCATCGTTCGATCAATAACCCAGTTTCGAAAGACTTAACCCCAACGCTTTATCGCTTCCTGGCCTGTATAATTGGACGAGACTGCGGATTTTTTACCTCGCCACTCAAGCAAAGAAAAATTTTCCCGAAAATCGATAAAAACAAAAAATCGAAGCGCCATACCCGACACACGAAACAAAAACGTCATGATGACGGACTAATGCGACGCGAACGTTTTACGACCCGCAATATCTTGGAATGAAAAACACGACACATAAATTGCAGCTTCTCTCACTGATTCGACATCAATCTCGCAAAACGACGCTGCGAAAAAGCGTGCATGGAAATTTCCTCAGCTTTTCAAAATGCATCCCAATTTAGCGCCTTGCGTTCGTCGTTACGTTTTGAATAATTTACACGCGGAAGAGAGCGTCCTCGCACTCGCTGATGATGAAAAGTGTGCTTTATGAAAATTGGAATCCCGAATACTGATGGCGGAAAAAAGTGTATCAGACTTGTCCGGAGAGAAACGCGTCTGCATTATGAATGATACGACGAGGACGTTCCCTTCAGTCTACTTGATAATTGGAATTTGCCGCGATCGATCGCGCAGCGTCAAGGTGGAGCTTTCCAAGATTTCGAGATAATGACGACAGAATCGGAAAAGCACACCTTTCCCTCCTCAAATTGATCATTCAACGACTATTTGACACATTGTTTCCGTCCCCAGTCAAGACTGCCGATTCAGCACAGCGATCCAACCCCCGGTGAGAATATTTCTGGTGCTCTCAGTTTGGGCCCCGAGCGCACTGATTCTTTTAGGCTGCTACATGTATGTTTACTGGGTCGCGAGAGCTCACGCGCGTGCGATTTACACGGTGGAACTCTCATTCAGGCACCAAACCCAAACCCTGGCGTTGCCCCGCTATGGACAGACCCTGGCCATCACCGTCGGGGCTTTTTTCATTCTATGGCTTCCATTTCAGGTGAGCTTATCTCATCTTTACGAGCACTGTAAACCGGGCGACCCTCACCCCTTTCTTTTTGTAATGTGTGTATCGAAACCGGTTTAATATATAGCACCACCTACGCTTGCCGACACGGCCAGTCTAGGACTTGGCTTGGTCCCGGTCGAAAACAAAAGTTCGGCCGACGTCGGCCGATATTGGCAATTCATCGGCCTGCCGATATTCGGTTCCAAGATATCGGCCCGAACTCGGCCAAGATCGGCTAAACGATATCGGTAACGCGATATCGGCCCGATATATGTACCCGATATCGGCCCGATGTCGGCAACTCATCGGCCTGCAGTTGTTCGATTTCGATATATCCTCCCGATCTCGGCCGACATCGGCTGAACGATATCGATTTAATAATTATGATAACATTATAATAAACATCAGCAGTATTATCAATTTGGAATGAATTCATTAATAATTAGCAATAATTAGCGTGTGAATTGGTGCAAATATAGACGAAGAGAGGCCCCAAAACGTTTTGGGGCGAGTCCTCAGTCTTTATGTAACTTCGTAACATCGCACATCGTATAACAAATACCTCTACACGGAGAGAAATGAACAGTGGTACGCACGTGGAAGTGAAAAATTTGGGAACTCAAGTCAAATGACGAGTTCGATGTGCACGGATTAAAGTGGAAAATAGATGACGCAGAGGGTTTTCCCCCAGCCAGTGCTTATGCTGGTCGCACATGGTATTCATGCTCATAAGCGCTAGCGATTCACGCTGCAAACACAAAAGTCCCTTCATGCGCCCAACGCTCGGAGTTTGGAGTGTGGCGCACTTGAAATCTTGGGCTCAACGCTCGAGTTTCAAGTGCGTACCATGCGAAACTCAAGCGTTGAGCACAGTTGGCCGGCTATAGTGGTGACTACAAGTCATCTTATTGGTTGCTATCTCATCGCTGTATATCTACTGCATGGTCGATACTATCTGCGTTTAGTAGGAATTTCAAACTTTCACCACTCGAACTTCGTGCTGTCACCTTTTAAAAGAGTTCAAGTTCCGACCATAGGTTGATCTGAAGTGTATGTCACTGATTATTTCTCTCCGTGTAGTTTAACGCGGTGTTCTTGACCATTCACGCACCCTCGCCCAACTATTACACCCTTCATGCCATGAAAGCTCCCAGCAATAAAAATCAAAAGCTTTGAATATCCCCATCGAAGTATTCTCTCACTTCTCCTATGAATTCCCAGGCCTGCATGCTGCTGGACATGTTCATCGAGACCCAGCTCCTCACCGAGTGGACCATCGTCTGGCTGAACCTCCCGATCCTGGCCCACAGCGCCATAAACCCCTGGATATATGCGTTCCACCACGGCGAAATGCGAGTGGCGGCCGGGAAAATAGCCGAGGACCTGGTCGGCGTCTTCGGCATAACGCCCAGCAACTACGGCTGTTCCCCGGCCAGACGCGAGTCCAACACGAACGTCCAGCTGGATGACGTCAACAGTTGCGACGGTCGTCGCGTCGCCGTCCCGGACTGCTTCGCCGCCAAGCAGCACACCTACACCGGCAGAAAGCGCACGGACCTCTCCGGCCGGCACCTCGACATCTCGCCGGACGACCTCAAATCCGTCCCCGGCAACTGCTGCCAGATCGACGTCATCCAGGAAGACATCCGGGATCTGGCGAAGATGCTGGACCCCAACTACGCGATCGACCGGAACCACGTAATCGACTCGAACCACAACATCGACAAGATCAAGAACCTCAAGTACCTCCTGGACCCCACATTCAACAAGATCCGTCACTTGAGGAAGCTCAACCACAAGAGGTTCAACAGCAAGAACCTCCCGAGTTTCTACGAACCGCAGTCGGTATCCTACCAGAACCTAGGCAGCGACGCGACGCTCAACGGCAAGAAAACGCTCAACGCCGTGTCCGAGCCGGTGCTCAACTGCCCGGCGGCCAACCGACCGAGCACGGTCTCGATGCGGTGCGCCGATTCCGGGGAGTGTTACAGGACGAAAAAATCGAGCCTGTCCTCGGTCTCGGACCCTAACATCAAGGAGGCGGCGAGGGCCCAAAGGCTGAAGAACACGGAGATCTGCTCGACCCAGAGTCTCCACCCGAACCAGAGGAGACGACTGCCCTTGTCCAGGTCCAGAGTCATAGTCAACAAACTGGGTTCCAAACATCGGACTACCTTGGACTTGCCGCTCCGCGACTCCAGCTGCCTCTCGCTGCCGAATCCCACGAGGTCCAACAGAAGTAGCCCGTTGCAAAGACCGTCATCGCCCAGCAGATACTACGCCGGTCCCCGGGGTTTGAATGATTTCTACGACGACGAGGCTCGAGACGAACCCACCCAGTTGCCCAGGATCGTCCGGGACTCCGAGGTCTTCGTGCACAGCCCGAGTCCGGACATGGTTGTCGAGTCCAGGCTTCTGGGACCGTACCGGGGATGTTGCCTGAGGAGGCCCACCGCCCGGTCCGAGCCATCCAGCCCCATAGGCCCCGTCAGCTGCTCGAGAGGTCAGGAGGAACTGGACAGCAACACGAGTCCCGAGTCCCTACCGGCGTGGAGGAGCCCGGTCAAGTATTTCGATCCGGATCATCTTCCGCCAGTTTTGCTGAGCATACAAGACTTCAGCGACGTTGGGTCCCGAAAACTGGCCGATTGCGTGGATCCCGATCAGCTCACGGAAGCGCTGCTCTTGGAGCGCATCCGGGAGTTCAGACTCCCGGAGGCTGTTTTTTCGGAGCACAATAGCACTAGGTGAGGAAGCAGCGGGGAAGTCGGATTTGAATTCCAAGTTGTCAGTTTTGACTGACATTTTCCACCTTTTACACTTCTTGGGCACACTTTCGTCTTCGGACGAGCTATTAGTCCATACGAGGGGCGATTCACTCTGGGAGTCGACTTTTGAAGTTTTTAAGTTTAGAAATATCAACATTTTTCGAATTTGAGAACTTTGAAATTTCTAAATTATGAAGTTTTGGAACTTGTAAAGCTTTGGAATTTTGAATTTTCGGAGAATTATAAAGTCAAGTTTTGGAAGTTTCGGAAATTTTACAAGTTTTTAAAATGTTGGAATTTTGAATTTTTTGAGCATGTTAAGAAACTTTGAAATTTTGGAATGTCTAAGATGAAAAATTATCAAGTTTTGACATTTTTACTGTTTTAGAAATTCCGCAAATTTTGAAGTGCTCGAATATTTTGTTAAGAAGTTTTTCAAACATCGGAATTTTTGAGATTCGCAAATTTCCAAAAACTTGGAAGTTCTTAGGTATTTTAAAGATGAAAAATTATTTAATTTCGACATATTTTAAGTTATGGGAATTCCGCATACTTTCAAGTATTTCGAACTTTTGGAGCAAAGAAATTCCAAAATTTTTGACATTTCAGACTTTTAAGTTTCGAAGTTGTGAAGTTTTGAAATTTTCCAAATTCTGAAACTTTCAAAGCTTTGGAAATTTCGGAATTTTATGGAATCATAAAATACTTAAGTTTTAAAAGTTTCAGAAATTTTGTGAGTTTGAGGAATGTTGGAATTTCGAAGTTTTCGAAAATGTTCAAGAACTTCAAAGTTTTTGGAAATTTCAAAGATTACAGCCCTACTGATTGTAGTTTTCATAAAAACAGGCAGATTTTTTATAAAATCAGTGAATTATTTATGAAAATTCGTTTTTTTATA
>JAPYZK010006225.1:0-14332 GCA_030522785.1 Platygaster equestris
AAAAAAAAAAAAAAAAAAAAAAAAAAAAAAAACATCAACGGCGAAAAAAGCGGCATATATTACTCGCGTCCTTTGCTCCGAAAACGCGGAGCCTCTTGAAAAGGTCAAACGTATCACGCGCGGCTGCCTTGTAAACAAAAACAAAAAAGCGCGCGCGCCAGAGTGCCACACTCGCAAGTGGTGGGGGTAACAGGGGAGAAGAGCCGCGGAGTGGGGGGCGGGGGCAGGAGAGCCGTTCCCGTTGACGCGCGCGTCGCGCGATATCGCATGCAAGTGCAGCACCGCAACTCGGGATATTGCGACGTTGCCACGGTGCGATCAGGAAACGGCGAAAGACATGGGGCTTGTACGTGGGGGGAGAGGAGAGGGGATGATAAAAGGAGGAGTGGGAGAGAACGAACGGGCGAACGCTTAATCGTATTCGTATATTCCTAGAACAAACATGCGGTCGCAAAGATCTGCGAAGCACTGGTGAAAGAGGTGGGGGCAAGACAGGGGGTGAGTGAACGCATCCTCGTCAAACTCACCAAGGAGGGCAGGGGAGCGGTAAAGAGCACGCAATTCGAGAAAGTAGGAGATAACGGGGCGTTGGTGGGGGGTTGGAGTGAGGAACAGGAACACAGTAGTGCGTTGCACCTGCATGAAACGTAGGCGGATGGGGTTAATATTTTTGAGAGCATCGACGCGATATATCGAAGCGGCGAATATCGATATTCTTCTGTTGTAATGAGAGAAGAATCGTGAAATCGGCCTATTTTGCGTTTTATCTGCTTCGAGAATAGAGATATTGCATCAAAATTAAACATCTTCCATTGTATCCGTTTTGTAGAACACGAAAAAATAATCGACACGTATTTTTCCTTTGTTCGATTATTTAAAAATTGAGGGAGCTACAGAGGTTTGAAAATCTCTGTGACGTCACTAACCACGTCGTTTGGACGTGGCTAGTGATGTCACGGAGATTTTCAATCCTCTGTAGCTCCCTCAATTTTTAATTAATCGAACAAAGGAAAAATACGTGTCGATTAATTTTTCGTATTCTACAAAACGGATACAATGGAAGTTGTTGTTTACTTTTGATGCAATGACTATTCGGGCAGGAAGCACGCAAGTTGAAAAATTAATAAGAACTTATTTTAAAACTGAGCAGTTATTGATCTGTGTACGTCGTCCTCAAATTTGGAAGATGTACTTGTTGCTGTGTTGAAGAACTCAACACACGATCAAGTTGACCCCCCATACGTGTGAGATATAGTTATTGTATCATTGAAACGAATTTCGACAGAACATGGACAACCAAAGGGTGGTGTCATCTCCTGGCGACGCGCGGAAGGTGACCTCCCAACCCTATCGTGGCTCACTTCCAGCGAGATTCGTTGATCGCGTAAGCGACTAATCCAATCCAATCCCCAACCTAACCCGATCCCCCCACCAATCTCGACCTCCTTCCCCATCTCGTCCTAAACTGGGAGAGTCGTCCTCACTCCCCGCTCTTACTCTCTCTCACTCTCTCGTTCTGGAGCAGACTTCCCCTTCCACTCCCACAGACCATGGCGCATGGCCGCAGCCCCCCACTTCCACTCCTGTCATTATTCTCTGTCCAAGTGTCCACTTGGTGTGCAACGGCACATCGCACGTCGGCCGAAGGGAAGACGTACTTTACTGCTCCATACAACACTGTCTTGCTTTCCTGCCTCTCCGTTCACGGTCACACCCGCAGTGGCTCTCAAACAAGATATATTTTTTTTTTTACGAAGGGTTCCATATAGTTCGCGTCAGAGGGGAAACGAGGCTTTCGATGCTGGAATGATTTAGGGTTCTCGGTGGATTGATAACCGTTGATTTGTGCAAGTCTTTGGGGAATACGATAATTTTGGAAACTATGGGGTTTCATGGATTGGATTGTATCGATTGTCAGATTCGTATGACTCAAACTGGTTTCTGAGTGTTGGAAAACTCAAGAAACTAGAAAAAGAATGCATGCCTCAAGGACTTTAAAACGGACGCAACTGAAGCATGGTTTACGTTGACATTCAAATAGTAACAACTCTTCGTAAGACCTTCCTAACTTGAAAAGCACAGTGTGTAACGTGATGCGTTTACCCAAATCCACTTTAGGGGGACATTCGTTCTCTCACAATCAGCGCAGTACTCATGCAATATAAGCTACTCATTACCGTAAAGAAATAACCCTCACATCATAACGTTCACTTCTCTAGAAGTAGCCTTAGCTTGACTTTAGCACTATTAGTTTCTTAAAAAACGTGACTTTGATAGTTACTCAGCTAACTGAGAAATTCAACAGTAAACTATAACATTGCGTCACTCAAGCCCGTTTCTAACGGCTAAGAAAAGTTGGGCATCGGTAAGACGTGCGGCATGCGCAGCAGGTGGATTGAGAGCCACTGGCTGCTCCACCTAGCGCAGGGTGAACGGGGTCGGAGGCCGTTGGTTCCTCATAGAGTTGCTCTCTTCTCTTTTATTACACTACACGAATGGCCACCAATACACACGCAGCTGTCCGTGCGCTTGACGCACGCGACTCGCGCATGCGCAGCGGCGGCGAAAAGAGTAAACGCAGCAGGAACGGAATGTGGGTGAGGGGGGGTAGGGGTACCGAAGGGGGAGGGGGTGGCAGGAACGCTAGGTAGCTCGGCACCCCTCACCCCCGCCCCGGCAACAGTGGCCCCCCGGCTGTGGGGGGTGAAAACAAGTATGACTCGGGCGCGCGCGAGGAGGCATGCTGATCGCGTGCGTGGTGGGGGCAACGTCCGCTCCTGTTGCTCCTGCTAGGCCAAAGATTCTAGAGGCTAGGGGAATGCCGCAGACACGTTAAGGACACTTCACAAAGACTTGAATTTTTCGTATCGTCCTTGCGCGAGACAGTTATTCAGGGTAGTTGGAAACAAAATTAATTTTCTAAGGTCCAGCCTGGGGCTGAAACTGAATAAAGTTTGAAAAATGTGGGAATCATTAAAAATCAATAATGCAAACACTAAATTTTCAAAACTACGAATCCTAGGTTTGAAGAGGTTCGACGTTTAAAGTGCTGAAATGATCCAAAATTAAGTGTTTCTACATTAAAAACTACAGACTTTAACAAACCATGCGATCGCCTGAAAATCTCAGGTTTTCCAGGGCAGCAACAGCTCTTATATTATTATGATCATCGCTGTCTCTTCCAGTTACGTTTACACGAGCAAGGCAAGAAAAGAAAAAGCAATATAACTTATGAACAGGACTATCCAAAGTAGCGAGCATTCAAATTCACTCTATTTTATAAGTTGAACGTCATTTCATTTCATAGCGAAACGTATTGAATATTGAATGTTTGCCTTAGGTGAATATTCAACGAAATTCGACTCTGGTCATGCCAAGCATTGTGAAGCGACCTTACGGGTTGCCACAGAGGTTGCGGGGCTCGTAGTCACTTGCTTACCGCGGATTACCATTATCGTCATATTCCTACGCATATGCGATACTACTCGTCCCCGTCTCCACCCTTCGTTTTCCCCCCACCGTGCGGAAAACACCGCGCGCGTTGCATGCTTTTTCCACTGATTCACAGTCGCTGCACATCGCGCCGATTCGAGCTTGAAATGCCCGCTTTTTACGACGGGACGTTTGATCCCGATTAATGTTTGTCCCGGCGTAGTCGTTCACTTTGTGGATGAAAAAATTCTGCTTTCAACTCAAAAATTCAAATTACCAGTTGGTTGAATGAAGGAAACTTTTTTCGCTTCATTAATGCTCCACGCGCATTAAGTGGTGCATTCATGTTAATTTTATTATAAATATATTAAAATTATTATCATGATTCGAGTGAAATATACTTTCAGAATTTCAAAAAATAACTATCACATTCTGTAGATAATAATCCAAGTTACAACCTTTTATGGGGTCCTCATATGAATTTTTCACGGATTCGACAACTTGTCATTTTTTGATCAGTAACTCAACTTCTATTTAGTCATACACTCTTCATATTTGGATGACTTAATTTCGGACAATCAACAATGATGAAATCGAAATATGTAACAGTTTACGATGATATTCGCCATTCACAAAGCTGAGAACTAGCAAAGTGCGTTACTTAATAGGGCGCTGCTCTGATATATTCAAAAGAACATATTTGATAACATAATATTATGTGCAAAATCTATGATAACTCGCGTTTGTCTCTTGTTTTGTAATAATGAACATGATCTCGAGTTCGTAACAACGATTCGATAATTTAAAAAATTAACGTTCCGTCTCGTTATTTTTGCTTTATTCAACTCTTAATCATTCGCTGCATGTGCGAGTGAGTCAACACGTGCTCTCTGTGCAATCGGTAATGTAAGACTCTCATTATATGTGTAACGAACGTTACGTAAACGTAATTTTTCCGTTGCTTTACTTAAGAGATTTTTCTAATTATTTATGTTACGAGCAAAACAAGGCTGGGAGATGGTAAGAAAAATAATAAAACATAATGATGTTATACAATATCCAGGAATTACAGGAACTCGAATTTTTTTGACAACTCACTAAAAGTTGAGAAATCCTATCGGAATTTTATTTCTATGAGTTTCCACAGATTTGGACATGTTCGGGCAAAATTTTCCGAATTTCGCGACATCTTTCATATTACAGTTAATAAACTGAATAATCCTCTCATTGTCAGAATATTTGTAATAATCAAAAATTGGTAACTTTAATTGACTTGGCAAACCTTGCCGAGTTTTTAAATATTCCAAGACAATAAAAGGATTACCCACAATCCTCCTTGGAACATTTCGAGAAATTTCGAAAATTTTCCGGAATTTTTCGAAAACTTCGAAATTCATTATAACTCCAAGGAATTTCAGAGATTAAAAATTAATTCAACTACAATCCAAGTATCGAAAATGAACGATCTCTTTCAAACATTACCGACGATTGTTTGCAAATTCGACTAAACTTCTCAGAGTATGCTGAATGTATCCAATGACAAAAGCCATAAGAAATGTTTTTAATTTCCCCTGAAATTTCGGATGCAATATAACTTTGCCCACGTCCTTGCCATATCCACAATATAATTTCCCTCCAACGATTGTAACCACCTTAAATTACGTCCTTACGAAAAAGCTAAGTGTATTTTTCAAATCACCATTGATATCAAATGCCTTATAGCTGACAATAAGAGCTTTTGTACTTGCCGAGGAAACCGTCATCATCATCTGGAAAGACTGATGGTCTCGTAATGATCGCAAGGTCGCGAGTGATGTGTCGCGAGCGAACAGAGCGGTCAACTTGGAGGACTAAATAAACCCGGGGCAGAATTTATTGAATGAAAGCCACGTCTTTTTCGTGTCCGAGTACGCCTTGGCGACCCCGAGATCATGCTCGATTCAACTTGGCGACCCGACCCGCCCCGACCGGCACCCGATTACAAACAGCGGCCGCGCGCTTCAATCGGGACCAGCTTAAAGGTCGCAATCGGGAACAATTTACTAATTGCCTGCTTCACACACATAATATAATGACGAACAAGCAAACGATTGCGCGATTTTCAAAAACCAATCGATAATTTTCGATCAAAATCCTCAGCGACTTTCAACTTTCTTGACAGGTCGTTTTTTATTTCTCGAATCAACTTTTCTGCTTTTGCCGAAAGAAAAATAATGGCCAAATCGTCTAAATCGAATGTTAACTTGACATGCCAACAAAAACTGTTCAATTGAAGTACGATAGGAAAATTCCTATGGCCCGGTAAACGAACCGAGCATTGAGCATTGCTGCAGAGAATCGAAATAACGGAATGCAGGCTGGAACGCTGCAGCGGGAGTTCTGGTGAACAGGCCGCGGATAATGCAGTCATTGCATCGGGCAATGAGATTGACGCGAGTCTGCTATGTCGCGAAGGCGGAAGGATTAATCAAGTTAATTGGAGCAGGCCGGAGAAGACCGCGCAATGAATGAACGCTCTCGGCATCCATTGGCGACGATTTAAAAAATTCTCATCTCACGGGCCCCGAAGTTCGTCTGGCCCGACTCAGAAAGCTCGCCCTGAAAGCTCTCGGGATCCGCATCGACGAACGAAAAGCTTTCGGAATCGAGCAATGAACAAAAAGGAAACTTTTCGAGTTGAGATGGACCAAAATAAAGGCTTCTGAAATCGAAATGGAGCCAATTGAAACTTGAAAATACAACATTGGTGAAGTGAGAATTTCCGTATCGGAATGGACGAGTAGAAAGCTTTTAGACACGGAATGAACAAGGAGAGCTTTTAAAATTGAATGGTCTAGATTTTAAGCTTTTCGAATTCACATTTTGGAAAAGAAAACCTTTGGAACCAGATTAAAAGACAACACAAAAGTGTTGAAAATTAACATGGACGGAATATAAGTTTTAGGGTATAGGAATGTACATACAGAGGGGTAACTTTCGAAATGAAATGGACTCAATACAATCTTTGCATCACATCGACATGTTTCGAATAGATATACCTTCTGGAATAGAAATGGACGAAACAAATGCGTGTAAATAGCGATCAACGGAAAAAAAGTAGAATCGAAGTAAAAGATGAATTCAAAACAAACGCAGAGGAATGTTTTTGATCTAAAATGGACAAACGTCAAACTTGAGAATCAAAATATACGGAGAAAAACGTTTGGAATTGAAACTGACGAAGACCGCGCTTTCGGAATCGAGATTGACTAATTGGAAGCTTTAGGGTTGGGACATGATGTCAAAAATCAGTGTAAAACCACTTCCATTACAGAGACTAGTCATTAAAAACAATAATGCTGTTGACGAAAACGATTTTCGCTATATCAATTTTCCATCAAAAATGACTTTGAAAATCGGAAAATTCTCGGACCGCTCGGACTGGCATTTCCGCAGCGTGACGTCACGATACCGTTGGAACTCGGAGCAGCCACGTTCTTAAACATTTTAAAACATGTTAATATTTATTAAAATTTTAATATTGATTAAATGGAAAAAATTAGGGGCAAGCTGAAATTTTGCAGGAACTTTCTGGTCTAAGATACTAACTTGAATCCAAGTTTTCGACTTCCAATCCCTTGCAGAAGGGTGGTTTTTAAGGGTGAGTTTGTTTTTTTGCCAATAACTCACGCATTTTTGATCCTACGACAAAACTTATGGAAGCGATTTTGTAGAGAAACGAATTTCCAACAATTTTAAATTTCTAACTTTTTTTCATAATGGTGTAACTTTGTTTATAACAATCGTTCAAAAATTAAAAAAGTTATAGTTTTTTCCTTTATTCCTACTTTTCCACTGATTTCAGTCTAAAAAACTATTTTTTTTACAAAAAAAAAAAGTTTTTTAACAAATAGTTGGGTTAAACAAACAACAGCATCAGCGGCGGCAACGCGTGCTCGCTGCCTATCGTGACGTCACGCGCTCTCTCCAAAAGCGTTTTGAAACTCGGCATTTTCAAAACGCTATAACGTTCTCAACAACTGTTTGAGAAACGTAGGAAAAAAATTTTGATGACAAAGTCGTATGCGTAGATTCCAAATATGCACTAAAAAATTTGCATATCCCAACCCTATTGAAGAGGATGCAAACTTTCGAAAACAAAATTAACCGAAATGTAGATTTCGGCATGGGAATAAACAAAACAAAATCCATAGTAATCGAACTAGACTTAGGATCTGAAACTAACGGAATCGTGATGGACTTAAGAAAATCTCAAAACGGGAGTTTTTCGGAATCTCAACCAACCAAAGGACTTGTGAAATCCAAACATTCAAAAGTTGCTGCAGCTTTCAGCATCGAAATGCACGGAACAAGAACCCGTGGAATCAAAGTAGTCTAAACGTAAACTTTCGGAATTGAAATTAAGAGGAGGAAAAACTGTTGGAATCTAAATAATGACCGAACGGGAAACGCCGAGGTCACGGGAAGATCCGCGGGAAAGTAACTCGGGCCGCGTGCGCTTCCGCATTCTCCGTCGTGGAAATAGACGCGCACGCCACGATACGATAAATGCTCAATAATGACGAAAATTATCGAGTGCCCCCTTGCGTTGGCAATAACGCCGCGCAAAATAATCGCGGTACCGCGCAAACGTATTGCGCCCATCAACGCGGCATTCGCCGGCTCGAGAAAATTCTCGATGTTGCCGAGGAAAAGGGATATGTACCCAGAAATACGCGCCCCCTGCAGAATAAATGATTTCAACGCTCGCGCAACGCCGTTTGCATTAATTACGCGGCAAGGTCAGCGCGCGTGGTGCAACATATTATGCGCTTGCCCGATTAAGCGGCGAGTCAAAAGGTGCTGCTTTTTTGGTAACACTACAAACATTCACAACAAGCAGACAATTCGGATGAACTCGGCAGTAAAGTCAATTTTCAAAATATCCTAAAAATATATGGTTCTTGCTCTCTACGATGCAATCATTATACAACTCCGTAATGGACTAGACTTTTTCGAAATTGAAAAGTATAGCTGAACGTCGATCGAGTGCTCGGCTCGGGGGTCTTAAGTAAACATTACGCTGTATCGAGAGAGCGATAAGACGGGTAGAAACACCATCAGGTGGAAACCTCGAGGGACCCAAACCCAAAAATGAGCCTTATCGCTGCCGAGATCTTCACGGTAGATTAAAGAGCACTCCATCGAAGTTTACACGATCGAAGTTCAATTGTATTCTCAAATTCGTCAATAAAAAAATATAATATATCTCAAGGTAGCTTTATATTCCCGATTTGAATAAACTGCATTTTAGAATTCATTCGAAAAACTCGGAAATCCACGAATCCTGAATAAAAAACCTGGATACCGAACAAAAGGAAAGAGTACGAATTTTCCTCTAATATTACCAAAGGCCTGGCTCGTTTGCGAATTGAAAAATACCGCCAAAGAACAATAGCCCAAGTGCGCAATATCAGAGCGGCCACGAGTCTGTTTCGTCAATAGACTCTTCTCCGCTTAGCAATGTGCAATTTCCTGATTACGCAAAGCTCGGTTTCGCGTTGCATAGTCTCGGATGAAGAGAACAAAACAAAAAAATTTCAACCTCAAAGTTTTAAAATACATTCTTCGTTAAGACTGTTCATTATAATATGCTACTGCTCGTCGTGTCGCTTCAAAAATACGGTTCACAACTTGGACTAAAATAATGCACGGATGAAATGTTTTTCCTCAACTTTTAGAGCGAATGCTTCTATGTTGCGTCTTCGAACTTGTACATAATGTACACGTTCGTAGAATATACAAACTTACTTGAATGCAATTATTTCTTCTTGGAATGTTCAAAAACTACAATAATAAAAAACAACGACAACAGTGCACTGTTGATATAGCAAACACCTGTGCAACCTAACTGGAACCTTCTCCATTTTACACGTACAACGTGACTTGGCATTAACGTCCTGAAAACGTCCGAAAAACGTTGCAAGTAATTTGCGAACGACCCCTAATCACCTTTGCATTCACGAAGGATTCTCGCAACGGGCAGAAGAATGCGCAAAAGGCTGCAGAAACGGAAGGAGAGCGCGAGTAAAGATCAACAACCTGCGGGCACACCTCCGCGAAGGAATTCACCGATAGCAATAGTTTCCGCGAGCGTCACCTGGCCTTTTTTCATTGGGGCTAAACGTACACCATTCGAGCAGCACCATCGATCATGGTGTCATTTTCTAGTTGAATTATCCTTTCTCACACCGAAGATAAAAACGTTCGTGCTTCGCATGGGCTGCACCCGTACGCGAAGAGAATACTTCCATCCCGATGCTTGCACATATTCATGCCTCAAAAGCACGGCGCAAATGAATGCTCCGATGGTATGGGAGTTGAGTAAGAAACACGTACAGAGATTCGTGCACGTGAAGAACGAATACGCCCCGACTTCTATACTTAACTATAATTCTATCTATCGACTATAGACAAAAGCAGGAGCGCGTTGCTTTAACGGTGAGGAAGCGTCACCGTATTGTCAAAGTATGGAATCGATCGTTCATGAGATTGGCCTTGAAAGCTCGAAGCAATTCCATGCTTTCGGAGGACGTTTTTTCTCTCACGTCAGTTTCAAAAGAAGCTCTGTTCGGTGCACTGAGAAAAATGTCTGTCAGTTTCGTTTAGTCCAACTGAATTTTCAGTTGGATTGGTTACGATTGAAATTCTCAGTTCGGCTGACGGATATTTCAATGATTCAAATTGCTCCTACTGAACGAGAAAGTTGGAGTCGATGGATAAACTATTTTATTCATTGCCTCTATAACAAATTTCTTTTAGAACAAGTATCAGTTCCAGTCAACACAACTGAAAATTTCCAGTGATAACACCCTCTCAACTGAATTTTTCAGTTGGGCTGGTTCCAACTCAGATTTTCAGTTAGACTGATAGAATTTTCAAGTGGTAACGTATTGTCAACGGAATTTTTCAGTTGGAATCAACGAAAATTTCCGTTGCTTCAACTTTTATCGTTTTCTAACTGAAAAAATGAAGTTGTACTGACTGACACGATTTTTTTCAGTGTATCCTCGGTATTGTTGTTGAGCGCACTCCGCGTTCATTTATCGAGTGCTAGTGGTAACAAAAATTTTGATACTATCGATAATATCGATAATCTCTCGGCGCCAATATTATCGATATTCCGAAACGTTATCGATAATTATCGGGAAAATGTTTTAATTTCTGATTTATTAAAAAAAATTCCAAAATCAGTTAGAAAACCAGATACGTTAAGAGGAAGTTGAAAAAATTTTCCTATATTATCAAAAACATGAATTAGTACAAGTATTTCAGGTATTCAGGCACATTTTCTTCTTTCTTAGTGAGAATTGAATTTTCGCGCGAATAGTTTAGTACGTGTGCGCAGGTCCGAAAGCGCCTTATTTACGGCTTTTTAACATTTACAGTCGTCGGAGTCCTTTATTAGCAGGAAACGGAGACGACTTCCACTATTAGTGTACAAAAGTGAAATTTAACGAGGACTTTCATCAGGGGCGGACGCAGAAAAAATTTTCGGGAGAGGTTTTCGAGAAAAATGTTCCTTAATTTTCGAAATTCCTGGAATTTTTGAACTTTTTGTTATTTCTGCGTTTTTTAACATTTCTGAATTTCTCATAATTTTCAAAATTTCTGAAATGTGTAATGTTCTCGAAATTTTTAAAATTTCCAAATTCTCGAAACTTCAAAAATTTATGTACGTTTTCGGATTTTTTGGAATACTCAAACCTTTGAATATATAAGAAATGTTGGGAATTATAAAAATGTCATAAATTCTCTGAATTTTGAGAAATTTTATAAATTTTGACATAATTGGCCTTTCCAAAATTTTACGAATTCACAAAATTTTCAGAATGCTCCAATTTTTTAGGTTCCTCAGATTCTTTAAGAAATAAAGAGTTTTTACGGAATTTTTGAAAATTTCAAAATTACTATAATTTTTGAAATCACTGAAATCGTTGGAATTTCTGAATTCTCAATTTTTGACATACTCCCAAGTTTTCAGGAGTTACAAAAATTTGCTAATTTTTCGAGACTTTCGTTAGCTTCAAAATTTCCAATTTTTTATAATTAGTCAAACTCATTACTCAAACATTCAGAAACTAACGAAATTTCTAGAATTATAGAAAATTTGAAAATTCCGAATTTTCAAAAACTTCACAATTTTTCATATTTTCGGACTATTCAAAATTTTCACAATTTTTTCCAAAATTGTCATTTTGAAGTACCTCATTTTCTGAATTCATCTATAGTTTCACAAAAATTTTAAAGTTTGAAATGTTTAATCTCTAAGATTTCAAAGCACACATTTTTCCACTCCAAATTTCTAATCATTTTACTTACAAAAACAATCAATCTTCTTTAAATTTCGGGAGGGGTTTCAACCCCCGAAACCCCCCTCTGCGTTCGCCACTGACTTTCATGGTTTTTCGTGAAAAAATTGGAGTTTATGATTTTCAGTGTTCTTTAATTGTTAAATTTTATTTTTATCGATACTATCGATAAAAGCTCTAGGATATCGATAATTATCGATAACCATTTTTCCCGATATTTGTCACCTCTATCGAGTGCAGCACCGAAGCCTACGACATGGGCGCTATTAGCCTTGCAGAAAACCTCGATCTCGCTGCAGAGCGTCTCCCCATAGTCGCGGCTAATAGTAGGCGCACTCGCAAAGCGCCGCAATCTCGCTACAATGATGGCTAAAGTTGCTCGTTACCGTTATAAACTGCTACCGTGGGCAATGCAACGCGAAGCATCTTCAAAGAGCAACGGAGTTGCAATTTTTTTCAATTGAAAAACCGTACTTGCATACTGAGAGAAGAAAAAACATCCTCTGAAAGCATGGGAGCGATTCGCGCTTTAAAACGTCATGCAGAGACGCACCCCTATTTTTGGGAGCGGATCTCATACTATGAGATTCGAATAACGGAGATTTTAGACCGTTATCCTTTTTATTTTATCGTTATATACAAGTGCGAAACATATTAGGATTTATGTTTTCACAACGCAAGTATTAATTATTACATTTATATATTTTTAAAAATTACAATTATTTGCAATAAACATCAAATGCAGTATGATTGTAACTTTCAGACTGTAATGCCCACTCGAAGATGACAGATATCCACTCGACTGTTCATTATTTCTTTTGATTCATTCAAGTTGAATAATTGTTTGTAAAAGCTTAAATTGAACGCAAAATCAGCGTTCCTTGAGAGTGCAATCAAGTTGAAGTGCGATCCTACAGTGAATCTTTTTCTTCGGCACATTTGAAAGCATAAATTGAAATGGTGACTCACACTGATATTTTGTAATATGATGCGATAGCGATTCAGCAATACATTCATATACGAACACGAGAAGCTCGAATTGTTTTTTCTCGAGTAAAATCTATACGTCATTAACTGTTCCGCGTATAGCAGTTTTTGAACATTTTTGATTATTTATTGAATTTCAACTGATTATAGAACAATTAAACGGGCCGTAAAAAAAGTTGTAGATTCTGTAATGAGTCACTGAATAGACAAAGCTCAATTTGATAACGTTAATAGTTATTAATAACAATATCAATGGATGGATAAAAGTGATCAACTACATAATCATCAACTACATGTTGACTATTGAACGCACCTTTGGCCACACTATACTAAAATAGATGAAAAAATGCCCACTCATGACCCCAAGAATCTCGAAAATGTCCATCCGGAGCCCATTAATACCGTTCTCTTTCGCCTTATACGTGTTATCTCACGAAAAAATAGAGAGAAGGCCTGTGTTTGAATAAAGGGCGTTCGATTTGCGCGCCATAAGTGGGGGCGTATGTATTATATTATGTGTCTGCTAATCACACGGAGAGAAATAAACAGTGGTACGCATGTGAAAGTAAAAAATTCGGGAGCACAAGTCGAATGACAAGTTCGATGTGCACGGATTGAAGTGGAAAATAGATGACGCAGAGGGTTTTTCCTCAACCAATGCTTATGCTGGTCGCACATGGTATTCATGCTCATATTATAGTGCTAGCGATTCATGATGCAAACACACAAGTCCCTTCATACGCCTAATGCTCGGAGTTTCGAGTGTGGCGCACGTGAAATCTTGTGCATCGCGCCTAAAATCTTGGGCTCAGCGCTTGGAGTTTCGAGTGCGTACCACGCGAAACTCAAGCGTTGAGCACAGTTGGCTCTAAACTATGTGCATTTGCGACGGTGCTGCCGCCTGGCGCCCAACGTTAGAATAAATGGAGGATAAGAATACACGTGGATGTATACGAATTCCGGACAAAAAATAATTTTTCGCAAAAATAATCGTTGTTGGACTTGAAATTTTTTCTATGTGAACAGGTAGAATATAGACGACTCCATCATGAAAAAAAAATAAGTAAAAAACATGAATTTTGTCTGTTGGAGAATTTTTTTCTCTTTTTCAGGATGGGCGAAAAAAGTATTTTTCGAAACATCGTAATTTTGTCGGAAGTTTCAAATTCTAATTATTCGAATTTCGGAAATTCGCAACAAATTTAAAATTTTCTTACTTTAGGATTGAAAAATGTGACATTTCTGGACTCAAATCATTTTGAAATTCAAAGAAATTTATAAATTTAGATATTCTATAACTTTTCAATTTGGAAATTTAGAAAATTTTTTCGAATTTCTTTTTTTTTTTTTTTTTTTTTTTTGGATTGTTTTTCTTTAAATCTTTTCACATTTCCGTATTCAAAAATTCGAAGATGAAAAAAAAATTCCAAATGAAGTTATACAATTTCAATTGAGAAATTTAACGTCTTAATATCAAAAATTACAGACGTTCCGAATTCTGATTATTTGAATTTAAAAATGTGCGAAATATTCTAAATTTAATTTCCAGACTTTGGATTGTG
>JAPYZK010006228.1:2632-25568 GCA_030522785.1 Platygaster equestris
TACAAAAGAATTTTGATATTTTCAGAAACAAAAGAATAATATTTATTTTTGGTATTATGGAGTTAGATATAATATTACGAAATTTCGGGTATATAACAGAACTTTGAAAATCTTGGAAAATTATACAATTCCAAAACTTCCATTAAAAAGCGAAAAATTTCTAGAACTCCGGATGTTGTTTTCTATTTATTTCAGTCTGCCCAGAGCGCCCTTATAGGTAAATCCGGCCCTGACTGTCGCAGCACACGCGTAGAAGCGTGTTTTCGCGCGGAGCGCACTTCTGGTGATTTTCGGGAGTGCTGCATAATGCATGTCACATCTATAATACAGCTGGATCTCGCTAGAGCGCTCGTCTCGGGGGTCTTAAGTAAACATAACGCTTTATCGAGAGAGCGATGAGATGGGTAGAAACACCATCAGGTAGAAACCTCGAGGGACCCAAACCCAAAAATGACAAAGCATTGATGACTTTCCAGGCTTCCGGAATTCGCTCCCTGCTGTGAAACTCGGAGCCTTATCGCTGCCG
Organism: Platygaster equestris; assembly: GCA_030522785.1. Lineage (NCBI taxonomy): Eukaryota > Metazoa > Arthropoda > Insecta > Hymenoptera > Platygastridae > Platygaster > Platygaster equestris. The sequence continues at coordinate 3,159 of JAPYZK010006228.1, forward strand.
AAATCTTCACGGTAAATTAGAGCGCGCTCTAACGAATTTAGAGCGCGCTCTAACGAATCACGCTCTAGCAAAATCCAGCTGTATCATTAAATTACGCAAATTATCTATGATATGAATTTTCGGCGAGGGGCGATTCACTCTGGGAGTCAACTTGGGAATCAAACTGGGAGTCATGATTCCCGTGACTCCCATTGACTCCCATAACGGGAGTCACGGACAAAGTCGTCCCTAGGTTTTGCGGGGACTGAGGCAAAGATTTTAGGCGGAGTTCCTTAATTAAATGTTGTTATGAATAATGAATTGAAATTTTGATGTTTCGGAAATATTAGGAGTCTTGAAGATATTGAAATATAGAAGTTTTAGAATTTTAAAAATTGGAAATAATTGAATTTCGATATTTTTGAAGGTCAAAACTCAAGGTTTTGAAATGAAGTCTGGAAATTTCGCAATTTTTGAACTTCGTACGTATTATAAAGTTTTGAAGTCTAAAAAGTACAAAATTTTTTAAATTTTGAAACTTTGAAATTCCGGAATAATGTAGTTTTGGAACTTACAAAGCTTTGGAATTTTTAATTTTCGAAGAATTATGAAGTTCTGCAGTTTTGTGAGTTTCGGAAATTTTACAAGTTTTTCAAATGCTGGAATTTTGAATTTTTTGAGAACGTTCAAAAACGTTGAAATTTTAGAATTTTCAAGATTGAAAATTATCAAGTTTTGGCATTTCGACAGTTCTGGAAATTTCGCAAGTGTTGAAGTGCTCGAATATTTTGGAGTTATGAAGCTTAGAATTTTCGAAATTTGAAAAGTTTTTCGAATGTCGGAATTTTGAAGTTCTCGAGAATTTCCAAGAACTTGGGAGTTTTGAAGAATTTTAAAGATGAAAAATTATCAGATTTCAACAATTTTGAAGTTCAGGGAATTCCACATACTTCCAAGTATTTTGAAGTTTTTAAGCAAAGAAATTTCAAAATTTCTGACATTCCAAGATTTCGAAGTTTCGAAGTTGTAAAGTTTTGAAATTTCGAAAATTTTGGAACTTTCAAAGCTTAGGAAATTTCGGAATTTGATGGAATTGTAAAGTTTTGAGGAATTATAAAATACCGAAGTTTTAAAAGTTTCGGAAATTTTGTGAGTTTTAAAAATATTGGAATTTCGAAGTTTTTGAAAATGTCCAAGAACTTTGAATTTTTTGAAATGCTGGAATTTTGAATTTTTTGAAAATGTTCAAAAACTTTGAAATTTTACAATTTTCAAGATGGAAAATTATTGAAATTTGGCATTTTTACAGTTTTGAAAATTTCGCAAGTTTTGAAGTGCTCGAATATTTTGAAGTTATGAAGCTTAGAATTTTTGAAATTTAAGGAGTTTTTCAAATGTCGGAATTTTGAAGTTCTCGACAATTTCCAAGAACTTGGAAGTTTTGAAGAATTTTGAAGATGAAAAATTACCAAGTTCCGACATTTTTGAAGTTCTGATGATTCCGCATACTTTTAAATATTTTGAAGTTTTTAAGCAAAAAATTTTCAAAATTTTGGACATCCCAAGATATTGAAGTTTCGAAGTTGTAAAGTTTTGGAATTTAAAAAATTTTTGAACTTTCAAAGCAATTTCAAGGAAATTTCGGAATACGATGGAATTGTAAAGTTTGGAGAAATTATAAAGTAGTGAAGTTTTAAAAGTTTCGGAAATTTTGTGAGTTTTACAAATATTGGAATTTCAAAATTTTCGAAAATGACTAAGATTTTTAAAGTTTTTTGAGAATTTCAAAGATCACAGGTAATTGAGTTTTGACACGTTCAAAGTTTGACATCGCTGGAAATCGTGACTCCCAACTTGGGAATGATGACTCCCAAATTGGGAGTCAAATGGGAGTCGACTCCCATGACTCCCATTTATCGGAAAGTGAATCGCACCTCAATTTTTGAAAGAAACGCGTCTAAAAACTTGGTTGATATTACCACTAAAAAAATTTTATCGCCCGAATCCTTCGGCACAACGATATTAAGGCCCAAAACCTACCCAAAACATGTATTTTCAACAAAAACTGAGACTCAAAGGTTTCAGGGTGGCCCAGTTGAGAAATTCTTACCCAATTACTACCTCAAAGTACGATGTAATAAAAAATAAAAATAAAAATAATAAAACATAACCCTCTCTGAAAATGAACATAACTGTATATTTCAAGAAAAATACAAAAATCGATCCACAAAAAACATTGCGCCCGATCACAACCTCAAGAAAAAAAACCCTCCCAAAAGTTCCTCCAATCCGCGAAAAATCCCGAGAATCCCCAAACAGCGAACGGCGCCCGAAATCTCGAGTAACCCCACAAAAAACGAGCTCCCCAATTTCACAGTCGACATTTAAATAACGAGAAAATTCTACATCCCAAAGGAAAAATTATAATAACGTTCTTTGCGTAGAGAAAGGTACGTACAATCGTTGTACAGCGTGGTTTGACGTTCCGGGTTTCAAGAGGGCTCGGCGCGTCTGTTTTACCTACCGCGTCAACTCCAACTCCTCTACTCAAAACATTACCCAAAAATGCAATACCATCTACTCACAAAATATCAACAAAGATTGTTCAAACAAAAAAAAAGCAATAACAAGAAAAGTTAAACGGTTAGACTGTAGCAGACGGCGCCACCAGTATACTCCCCTATAGCAGGCATACACACAAATACAGCGGTGTCCCCATCTGCTCCAGTCTAACCAAAGTGTCCAACGAACACACCTTAAATCCATTACGGTACACTTTCACTTATAGAAACAATCGTGAAACTCGAAGATTCAGGAACAGTCAAAATCGAATAACTGACCCGGTCGGTAAAGTAGATCGGCGACCGAACCCCCTCAAAAGGAAGTACGTAAGCGTGAGGAGAAAAAACATGTGAACAAAAAGAGCGTGTTCGGGAAACGTCGCTCCCCGTACTTACCCTTCAAACATTAATTGTTCATCATTTTTAAAAAACTGTTAATTAATCGACAGACTAACCTGATCCGACTGAACCATCTCAACGCTGCGACTAGAAACGGTAACATAAGGTCCCGCGGGTCGCGTTTTTCGTTCTTAAACTTTTCCATTTTCCGCCCCCAACCCCCTTCCCACCACCACACCTCTCCCCCACTCCACTCAACACCACACTCGGTTCGTTTTTTTCTTCGTTTCCGGGGAAACGAAAGACGGAAGAAGAAAAGCATCGCCGCGTTCGCGTCGTTCGTCGTCACAGTTCGTTAAAAGTGCGTTTCAGGGGCGAGCCCAGAGCACGAAGTGCAGGGGTGGATTGGGCCCGTCCGCGGGGGGCGATCATCTGAAACGCGGATGCATCATCGGGGCCAGCATGGGCGCACCGGGAAATCCCATTGGCGCCGCGAATGCCGGATGCATTGCACCCGGCGGCAGGGCTCCAATCATACCTGCAAAACCAGAAACAATCCTAAATCTCAGAATGCTCGCGCTGTATGGTGGCGAGGTTTTTTTTTTTTTTTTTTTTTTTTTTTTTTTTTTTTTTTTTTTTTTTTTTTTTTTTTTTTTTTTTTTTTTTTTTCTTTTTTTTTTTTTTTTTTTTTTTTTTTTTTTTCTTTTTTTTTCGTTTGCGCATTTCGTCGTAAATAATATATACTCCCCCGATTCGTGTATTATCGGTTCAACCATCGTACGTTCTCGGGTACTTACGTCGCTGGGCGCGCGATCGAGGGACTGCGCCCTGCTGACCCCCCCCCCCCCCCCCCCCCCCGCCCCCCCCGCCCCCCCCCCCCCCCCCCCCTGTTTTTGATACGGAAATTGAATGTGAACGGGCGCATATAAACACAGGTATGATTTTTGACGTATGGATAACATTTAAAGTGTCAGCTTTTTATTCGATATGAAATGAGGATGAATTGCATATATATTTTGCTATTTAATTTTTCATCACTGGGAATCAAATTCGAACTGCAAATTTTTCATGAATACTCGTACATGTAAGAAAAAAGAATTTTTTAATCAAGTTTCGAGTATGCATATCACATCGAAATTGCCGCTGAATTCGGGGACACGAAAATTATCGATCGCGCGAGAGACCAAAAAGAACCTGACGATTTCTGTGGGGAACTCGAAAAGCAAAGGTTTGGATGCAAGGGAAGTGTTCGGGAAATGGATGTATTTTCTCGATCCATTTTCCCAAATTCTGCGTTTTTCTGAGGCAGCGCGAAAAAACGATAAAAACTTTGCCGGAAAAACGCTAGGTGTGATGCAATTTAAAAAAAAAACAATCTACCACAATGATTGAGAAACGATGCACATATCATTAGATTTCCTTCATTACTCGAAAATATTCCCCGCAACTATTGCTTCGAAACATTTTTCACGAATAAGAAAAGAAAAAAAATAATATATTGTGCGACTAGTGGGAGAAAGAGGAGATTCCTCGAGCGTGGAGATTGCCTTACGAGCGTAGCGAGTGTGGCAACACGCGAGTGGAATCTCCTCTATCTCCTCTTTCGACCAATAGTCGTACACAATATTTTATTCAACAACCGCGAGAAATATGTGATTTCATGGCCCTGCTGAGAAGGGGGGAAATAATGGGTTACCTGATTTATTGACACAATAATCGCCCTTAGAGCTTTGCTACGTACTGTAGGGAGTTGAAAACTGAATTTCCCTTCCGTTGCTTTGATTTTCATCGGGATTGATTATGACTGTATTCGACACTTTTGTAAACAACAACCAGTTTTGTGATTTTGAGATTAGGGTTGGGGAGTTTGACGTTTCGATATATCGTCCGCCATCTTGTTTCCATTATCCGTGCGTAAACGGTCGCTTAACTAAGCGTGAGTGAGTAAATAGCTTTCGGATGTTAAGATGAGCGTGGTCGAACAGCTTATTCGCCCACTAGTGGGCGAACGAGTTCATCACTCGCATGTCATACGTCAACAATCAGGTAATCCATTATTTCGTCCACTCTCAGCAGGACCACGAAATTACATATTTCTCGCGGGCGTTGAATAAAAACTATTGCCAATAATTTTCCAAAATTCGAATGGAGAAAAGCAATCCAAATTATGCTTGACCAGCTCTCAGAGGTCCCGAAAATATCAATACCTTTTGATCTTATGTAATGAAATAATTCACTTTTCGCGAAAATTTCCCCGAGGAATTTTAAAACACGAAAAAGCCTGAACTATGTTTCTCACCGGCCGAGATTTGCGACTTCACAATTGTTTAAACAAGAACAAAAAATATAACTTATGACAAGCAACTTTTCCATCATAAAAATATCATTGCGAACGGTAGTTGGCTCAGGTGAGGACGTCAACTACCGTCATAACGTATACACAGGCTATCCAAAATTATCTTTAATTCTAAAAACTGTAGATTCTTCGTAAAAATTAAGAAGAAAATTCTTTAGCTATTCATAGAAAAAATGGAAAATCACCAAGTTGTTGATCAACTTTAAATTAAAAAACCAATTCAACTTTCGTCTACTTATACTGTACTATAATCTACATATTTTTACGAAGACTGTTCCAAAAATTTGCGCTGATTTTGGGACAACTCAAAAAAGCAACGTCAAATACTTCGATAGTTAATAACATTCGACAAAATAAATTTTTTGCAGAAAATATTGCACGGGAGTATTTTTGAAAACAAAAATCAAAACATCGATTTTCAAGTAACCCACTTATGAAATTGTTACCCATATACATCATCACCTTTCGAATTCGCGTTTTTCCGGCCAAAAAACAAGTCGAATGCAAAAATAGGGGGAGGGGGGGGGGGGGGGGGGGGCATTTTATAAATCCAGGTAAAATCATACAAAATGATATATTACTATATGCATATAGAAAATATATAAATATACTGGGTACGTGAAGTTATTTACTTACTGTCGTTTGGCTCGACTTATCTAAATCGTTCGTGTTACACAAAAGCTAGTATTATACGATTAGTACGCGTGTCAAAATCTTCTAATGTCATACAAGGTACACGGAACGCTCTCTTTTTTCCACTGTTTATCGAACAAAAAAATCAGTTTATAGTATGTCAAATGAATAAAATAAAAAGCACACCGACAAAGTAAACAAAAAACAAACAAAAAAAAAAAACAAGAGCGTCAAATTCTCCCGTGCGTCCTTTCCATTCTGGAACACTTTTTGAGAAAGGACGGTCAAGAGATATGAAGAAAAAAAAAGTCAATGAATAAACACCGTGTCTGAAAAAAGCGCTCTTTGCTAATGTATCACGAAAACAAGGAATTTTCAACATTTTACAATGGAAGAGGATGAAAAATGAGATGATTGAAAAAAATGAATCAAAGTGTGATTTTGGGGTGACAGGGATTTCAATATCGTTCATACGGCAAACTATTTTTGGAAAATCCTTTTGGATGTGTACTATAAACAAATATTTGTGCATCGAGGGCAGAGAAGTGAGGGTGTTTCGAAAGATATTCATATTTTTCACCGATTTCATGTAATGAAAATAAAACATAAAACATTTTACTTGAAAATTCAAGTTTATGTTAAGTGGAATTTGAAGACATATCTCCAAATTTGAAATTTTAAGATTTATGATAATTAATATAAGTATGAGATTTCCGAAAATTGTGAGAATGTAGTGAATTTTTAATGTTTCGAAAATTTCAAATATTTCGGTCATTGTGGAATTGTGCAAATTCTGAGGATTTCGTAAATTTTTAGGATTATGGAAATATCAAAAATTTTGGGAATTTCCACAATTTGGAAAATTCCAATAATTTTAAAGATAATTAAAATTTGAAGAATTTTTAAAGTTTCGAGAATTTCAAATATTATTATTGTTCTGAAATTTGGGAAACTTCGATTACTTAGAAAATTATGAAATTTCCGAAAATGATGAGAGTTGCGAGAATTTTCCAAGTTATGATAATTTCAGAATTTCGATTATACTTGAGAATTCCGGAAATCTCAAATCCGTAGTCTCTGGATCCGTAGGGTAGTGAAATATCAAAAATTGGAAAAGTGGCCGAGCGGCTCAAAATTAGAACTGTTTCTTAAAAAATAAAAAAATGAAATTAAAAAAAAAAACGTGATCGGAAGCAAAGAGCTCTTTTTCAAACGACTTTATAATTGAAGTACAAATTTCGCCATGATACGCGACTTTTAAAAATGTTTAAATTCTGTTCTTTCTCTGAACCATTTTTTTTCCAAGTTTTTCAGGAGCATAAGATTCCATAAAAAAAAAAAATCCATTTGAAAAATTTCATCAACTTTAACTAAATTTTAGAAGTGTTTAAGAGACATGATAAATTATAATTTATCTAATTGAAAAGAATAAAATAATTTGAAAATAATCGAACACAATAAATGTGAATGTTTCGATGATTTTGAAAAACCATAATCACAAATAATAAGTATTTAATCAATTTAAATTATAATTCACCTTTATCGAAAATTATGACATAGTTTCAATTAATTATTCAACTTATATTCTAATGTAATAATGCAATTCATATCCTAATTATCAATTACAAAAAATTATCTTCTATAAATTTTCAAAACTTTTTTCATCAAAATAATTGTCAAATTCCAACTGCAGAAATAAAATTTCTGGGATCTAAAATTATTGTTAACAAAAAGAACTTCTTTCCACGAGTGAAAAAAACTTTTTTTTTCACACAAGTTAAAAAAATCTGTCACTTTTCATACGCAAACCAGTGGAAAAACTGTCATTTTTTCGAGAATCACGAAAAAAAGAATGAATTCTCCAATAATTACAAATTGTACTTCAATTATCGATTATTCCTCTGCTCACACACCAGCAGTCTCCCAATAAACCTGATCTCATGAGAACTCAAAATTCCAACAATAATCGAAAACGAATTAACATAAAAATACTGTACATAAAAAATTATGCACATCATCCATATGTATAATATACACAATGTAGGGGAGAGCCGGGTACAGTGGGTCAATTTTTGCGATTTTATTTTTTATGCAAAAACAAATATTCATTGATGATGAAATTAAATCGTGCACGAATCTATGACTATTTGGGGTTATGAATATAATTTTTCTATTGGAAAAAAAATTTTTTTAATGTTTCTTCAGTTTTTTAAAAAATTATGTTTTTTGACCCACTGCACCCGACTTGGCGGGTACAGAGGGTCGCAAGGGCGGGTACAGTGTGTCATAAGTTCAGGACTAATGGTTTATTATGGTTAAACCATATTATGGTTTCTTTAAAGAAACCACTATACTTAGCTATTGTTTTCAGTTACATTTCAATAATATTTCAGTTTATTCAGACAGTTAATCTCACATTTTCACGAATTTCGAAAAAATTATTGAGTTTTACGTAATTATGGAAGTACGTTTTTTTCACGGTCAAGATACAAATTAGTTTTTTCCATTTTTTTGCTCGATTTTTTCTTTCTATCGCGGGTTACACTCTACGAATGACTAATGACTAGATTTCCATTTCTTGTCTCTGTTTTTGCCTTTTTACAGCTTCTTTCTCACTCTATCGTTCTGTTATATATACCCGCTCTTGCAGTGACCCACTGTACCCGCCGTGTACATTTCGACTGAAAATTTGTTCATTAATTACTGTTTTTTTATAATTCAGTCGTGTGCCATATTAAAATGTTTCCATGTATCATAGTAACCTCATGAATGACGATTTTCATTTTTTCCACTTATTATTTATGTTATGACAAAACATATAAGTATAAAAAGATAAAGAAGGAACGTCGAAAATAATTTTTTTTTTTTTTTTTTTCAGGCAAGAAAATCAAGAAAATCGTATCAAACTTAGATGAAGTTATTCGCTATAGAATGATGCGTTACCGATAAAAAAATCAAAATTTTACAATTAGTAGTTTTTTTTTAAACTCGACTGGCCCACTGTTCCCGCTGACCCAATGTACCTGACTCTCCCCTACACAATATTTACGTACATGATAGATACATTAAATAATCCAACAATCCAAATTAATCCCACCACAACCACTTTATACTTTCACAAATCATGTGAAAACCAAAAATTGTCCCTACGTCACAAACCCCCGTATTAATAACCATACTTTTGTCTCGTTACATGACATCTACACTCTACACTCGACTCTCAAACCTTAAAAAAAAAATAAATCAATAAAATACATTATCAAATATCTCCAACGTGCAAAACTTCTGTTTCTCTAGAAAAATGCGTTGGTGCAGAAACGACGAAAAACAACTCGAACAAAGCGAAATTCTGCGTTAAGTCGTAGATTCGATCAGCGAATGTAATGAACCAAAATAAAACGTGATATAAAACCGCTACTGAAGTATAAAAAAAAGTACATCGAAGAAGAAGAAAGTAAAAAAGGTAACGTAAAACGTTAATGAAAGAGAAAACCTTGCGAAACGAATCGGAGAACCGGAGTCATTCCAGCGTTAGAAATTACATTGGATGGACTTAAATACTGGCCGCTCGACCCACCTGTCTAGTGAGAACAATAATCATTGTAAGATAATTCAGATAACAATGCAATAAAATAAAAAACTGAAAAAAAAGAAGCGGCGTCGAGAAAATCAGCGACGACGAGGAAGAATGTGATTTTTCTGATTTCCCCAAACGCCATGAAAATAACGATGGCAATTGAAAAAATAAATAAACAAAAGAGGGTTTTTCACGAATTTTCGTATAGTTGGAAAGTTGACTTTTTTGGAAATGAGTGATTTTTTTCCAAGTTTCGCCGATCTTTGAGGACATTTGGGTCGATTTATAATTTTATAATATTACAGATCAGAGGTCGTTTGCCTAAATTCGTCCGCTTTAGGGCCAATTTCGAGTTTTTAGAATTTCTTGCATTTCTAAGGCTTGAGACCTAAAATTTCGGGTTTCGGGCAAATGGACTTTCGGCAGAGGCGTATCTAGGGTATGGCAAGCAGGATACGCGCCATAGACGCCAATTTCAGGGGGGGGGGGGGGGGGGGGGGGCGCAAAAAACACCCAAACTGTTCGAAATTTTGAAGTTTTCATGAACTTTGAAATTCCGAAACTTCGAAATACTTGAAAACTCAAATATTCTTGCAAATTCGTCAAAATATCACAAAACCAAAAAACTTCGAACAATTCCAAACTCTTCAAACCATCAAAATGACGTTCAAAACTTTCAAACCCATCCAAATTCGTAAAAACTTCAGAGTTTTCGGAACTTCCGAAACCTTAAAAACTGCGAAAGTTTGCAAACATGAAAATTTGAAATTCTTTAAAACTGCAAAACTTTAGGAATTCCCAAAACTTTTTGAATCAAACTACTTAGGAATCTTCATGCTCAAAAACTGATAGAAAATTTAAAATAATGAAAAATTTCGGAACTGCAAAATTTCAAAATGCTGTGAAACTTCAACATTCTCGGAAATTCGTCAAAACTTCACAACCCCAAAAAACTTGAAATAATTCCAAACTCTAACACTTCAAAGACTCAAAATATTAACACTTGGAAACCGATACAAATTCGTCAAAACTTCAAAGTTTTCGAAACTCCCGAAACCTTAAAAACTGCAAAGGTTCGCAAATTTATAGCTTCGAAATTTTCTGGATTTTTAAGCCTTAAAGTTTCAAAAATCTTCGGAACTGCAAAACTTTCGGAATTTCCAAAACTTTGAAAATCAAAATACTTAAGAACATTCGAACTTGAAAATTGTCCAATAATTGAAAGTTATAAATATTTTCTGAATTCCAAAACTTTAAAATACTGTATAACTTCAATATTCTTCCGGATTCGTCCAAAATTCACGAACCCAAAAAACTTTCAAGAATTCCAAACTCTAACACTTAAAAAAATTAAAATAGTATTCAAAGCTCTAAAACCCATCCAAATTCGTCAAAACTTCAAGGTTTTCGAAACTTTAAAAACCTCAAAAACTGTGAAAGTTCACAAATTCGAAGCTTCCGAATTCTTCCGAAATTCGAAATTTTTAAGCCTTTATGTTTTCAGATTCTTCAAAACTACAAAACTTTCGGAATTTCCATAACTTTGAAAATTAAAGTATCAACAACTTTCATGCTTAAAAATTGTTCAAAAATTAAAAGGCATGAAAAATTTCGAATGACAAAACTTCAAAATACTTGAAAACTTCACAAAAACAAAAAAATTCGAAAAATTCTAAACTCTTTACACTTTAAAACATCAAAATATTGTTCAAAACTTTGAAACCCATCCAAATTCGTTAAAGCTTCAAAGTTTTCGAAACTTCCGAAACCTTAAAAACTGCGGAAGCTGGCAAATTTTAACCTTCGAAATTCTTCCAAACTTCGGAATTTTCGGAATGTTTGAGCCTTAAAATCTCAAAATTCTTCGAAACTGCAAAGCTGTCAGAATTCCCAAAACTTCGAAAATCGAAATACTCAACAATTTGCATACTTAAAAATTGTCCAAAAATTAAAAATAATAAAAAATTCCTGAATTACAAAACTTCCAAATACTGTATAACTTCAATATTCCTCCAAATTCATCCGGACTTCACAAACCCAAAAACTTCAACAATTTAAAAACTCCCAACCTCCAAAACTCCAAAAATTTCACACATTTCAAACTCAACAATTTTCATAAATTTCTAAATTCTTTAAAATTCTCGAAATTCCAAAATTCTAAATCTTTCAGAACTTTTATAAACCACGCGTAACGGGTGAGGGGGCTAATTTAGTTCTCTACCATGGGCACCATCTTTACTAGATACGCCCCTGACTTCCAGGCAAATTCGATTTCAGGAAAATGGGTAGCAACAAAAATGAAATTTTGCATAACTATATAATGTCTAGGGTGACTTAACTTGACCTAACCTCGTCAAAAATACGACAATTTCAGGGGATATGAAACGGTCCAGAAACGAATCCGTCCAGAAAAACAATATGGCGTCGGGATTGGTGGTGGGGGGTGGCGAATAATTCGTAAAGGCGCGTTTCGATTAAAAGCTTACTCTTGCGCCGTCTCGCGCGTGTTTGAAATCAAACATTTTTAAATGTATGAATTTTGAAAAAAATTCGAAATTTACTATTTTCGTTTTTTTTTTTTTTTTTTTTCATATATGAAAACTACAACTTCGAAATTTAGAACTCATGAATTTCAAAATTTCGAAAATGTATCGGAAAAGAATTAAAATATTAATTAAAAAGAATTAGAGTTTTTCGATTAGAAAATTTAATACTTTAAAGTTTACATAACTATAATTTTTGAACTTCGAATTTTTTGTGTTCAAAATTTTTCAATTCTAATTTGTAAATTGTGGAATTGCAAAATTGTTCAATTATGATTTTATAATTTTCAGTTTTCACACTTGAAAAATGAAAATATTGTGAATTTTGTTATTTATATACATCTATAGCAGGAAATCGAGAATATGAAGTTTCGAATCCAAATTTCTGAATTTATGAGTTTCGCCAATTTAAACAACTTAGAATTTTGAAGTTTTCAAATTGGGATTTCCTTGGAAATAAAAATTACATATTCAGAATTGAAAATTTTTATACTTAAAATTTTATAGTTTAGGAATTCATAATTTGAGATATAAAAATGTAATATTCAGAATTGAAGTTGATTTTCATACTTCCAAATTTTTCAGTTTCTAAATTTCTTAATTTACATTTACATAGTAATGTTGATATCACGAAAGTTGTCAGTTAAGAATTTTGAAATTCCAGTTTTCATGCTTAAAAAATTCTCGAATCATATAATACTTGCGATTTACACTCAAGAATTCCAAAATTTAATAGTATTTTAATTAAAATTCCTAAATTTTCGGAAATGAGTGATTTTTTGCAATTTAACGTTTCAATTTTCGAAATGTTAAGTAATTTTCTCGAAAACTAGGGATTTTACGCTTTATATTTAAAAGTTTCAGAATTGGAAATTTCTAAAAATAAAAAATCTAAGCTTTTTATCGAAACGCGCCTTTACGAATTATTCGCCCCCCCCCCCCAAATGTCATGACTCGAAAAAAACGTTCCAAAAGTTCCCAATTCAAATTTATTCAATCTCAATATTTTAAAATTACAAATTCTAATTGCAAAGTTCCAGATCAAATTAAAAGTTTCTTCAAAGTAAAAAAAAAACCCCAATATTTCCGAAAAAAAAAACTACAACAGCTCTTGAAAAAAATCATAATATAACTCCTCGCATATAGATACAATACACAACAAATAAACATGACGAAAATCATAAAAAAATAAAAAATAAAAAAATGGAAGAAATAAATGGCGGATAAAAAATAAGATGAGGGTGACGATGATAAATATTGAAAATACGAGATAATACAGTAAGGCCATGTCGCCGCATGCTAATTGCTAAGGACCAACCTTTGCTGCGCTTGCCTATAAACATGGTTTTTAGTAACCAGACCGGGATACGTTCGACACTCGTCAAGGAGTGACGGGACGGCCTGCAAACCCACCGTTAAAAAACGTAAAAATGCACGTAACGTTGGGCGCATGTGTATGTGCGTGTACACTGTGTTTCTTGTGCGTCGTCGAGCGCTACTCATTTTTTTTTTTTTTTTTTAAAATAATCAAAATAAAAAATTTTTTTGTTCACAACAACAGACAGTTTTCCCCTTCACTTTCACTTTGCAAGTTTACAGAGATGGTTTTTATGCTAGTAGAAAAAAAATTAAATAAAACAATTTTACAAAATTGTTTTCGTAAAATGCGTGGTTTGGTCGGAGTTTCGGTTTCTTTTCATTGTCGTCAGTTTTTTGGATAGAAAGATTTTTCTGGGGTACCTCAGGTGGAAAGTTTGGCGCTGACCAAGTTTTTACCCTTTTTGCGGGAAAAATTTTGGGTTCGTAAGTATTTTGAAAAATAGTAGGGATTTTTTGATCAGGAATATTTTTGTGTGATTTGATCAAAATATCCAAATTGGTGAAAATTAGAAAAAAATGTATTTTGACAAAATAAATTAAAAATACTAAATATTATTTTTGTAATTGGAAAAACGAGAAAAAAAATTCAATTACTGAAAATTCGAAAATTGCAGTGAAGTTTGTTAATGTAATAAATTACAAAATTTATACATTTCAGTATTAAAATTTTCAAATGTAAAAAATCTGAAAATTTGAAAAATGGAATTTCTAATTTTTTTTAATATGACATGTAACATTCCGAGTTTTAAAATGTTGGAATGAGCCAAAAGTTATGAAAATTTTAGGTTCATAAGTCTTTTGAAATATAGTAAGTATATTTTAATCAACTGTATATGATGAGGAATAATTTTCAGTTATTTGATAAAAATAGACAAATTAGTGAAAATTGGAAAAAAATGTATTTTGACAAAATAAATTAAAAATACCAAATATTTTTTTTGTAATTGGAAAAACGAGAAAAAAAAATTCAATTACAGAAAATTCGAAAACTGCAGTGGAATTTGTTAATGTAATAAATTACAAATTTTATACATTTCAATATTAAAATGTTCTAATATGAAAAATCTGAAAATTCAAATAATGGAATTTCTAATTTTTTTTTTTTAATATGACATGTAACAATCCGAGTTTTAAAATGTTGGAATGAACCAAAAGTTATGTGAAATATTGGGTAATCAAGTATTTTGAAAAATAGTAAATATGTTTTGATCAACTGTAAATGATGAGGAATAATTTTCAGTTATTTGATAAGAATAGACAAATTGGTGAAAATGAGGAAATGATGTATTTTGAAAAAAAAAATTAAACACTCTAAATATTATTTTTGTAGTTAGAAAAACGAAAAAAAATTAAATTACTAAAAATTCCGAAATTGTGAAATCTGTTGATGTAATAAATTACAAAATTATATATTGTAATATTAAAATGTTCAAATGTAAAAAAACTGAAAATCCAAATAATGAAATTTCTAATTTTTTTGAATGGCATGTAACAATCCGAGTTTTAAAATGTTGGAATGAGCCAAAAAATATGAAAAATTTTGGGTTCGTAAGTATTTTGAAAAATAGTAAGTATATTTTGATTGAGTGTGCATGATGAGGAATATTTTAGAGTGATTTAATCAAAATATACAAATTTGTGAAAATTAGGAAAAATCTTCTTTTTACAGAATAGAATAGAACAAACTGAATATTCTTTTTGTAGCTGGAAAAATGAATGAAAAAAACTACTGATTGAAAATTTGAAAATTGTGAAATTTTATGCATTTTAATATTAAAAGGTACAAATGTAAAAAATGTGAACTTCGAATAGTGGAATGTCTAATTTTTTAAAAACATGACATATAACAATCCAAATTTTGGAATGTTAAAATCAAAGTTAAAAAACGTTTTGCTTTCCAAAAATTTGCAAGTAATACAAATTTTAGAATTTTATTCACATCTATAAATTATCAAATTTTCAATTTTAAGGTTCTCAAAGATCTTTTTTTGGTTCCATAAATTAATGACTATTGTTTTTCATTTTAGACATTTCTTCTGTTAGTTAATTACACAATTGAAAAGATTTTATAAAATTTATCCAATTTTTAATACACGGTTGGAAATTAATAAAAAATTTTTTCCAAGTCACAATCCATATTCCGAATTTCAAAATGGAAAATCGCCAGACTCTAAACAAATTAGTTTTTAGACTTTCTTAAGAATTTGAGGAATGTTTCGAAGTTTTAAAAACGCGTTTTCTTGTTCACAAAATTTTATATATATCTGGATATTTTTCAAAACTCTTGAACTTTTTTGAAAGATATCGAATTGCAATAAGTTTTAATTATTTTATTATCCATCTTCAAAGCAAGATTTTCCAAGTTTACCAAACTATTCAATGCATTCACAATATTCTTTACAGCACTTGCATTTTTTTCAAATTTTTCAAATTTTCACAACACTTCACTCTAAAATTTACAAAACTTTTCATACATTTCTGAGAGTTTCGCAATTTTTTCAATCATTTGCAAATTCTCAGAAATCCTCATCTGTTGAACAATGTTGTAATTGAAAATGAATAATCTATAACATAAATATAATTAAGAAATAAATAATAATGCTCAACAGTTCAACTCATTTTCAAATGAATTTTTACTAAACAATTATTCGAGTTAGTGTAATATCACAAAAGTTAAACATTACACAATTTCATTACACAATTTTTAAACAACACTTGGAATACTTTTTCAAAGGAAATAAATTCGATCTCCCTACAAATTCATAAACATCAATTTCTCGCAAGTAATTCAAAATTTTACTGAAAGTGTGAAAGTAACTCAAAATGATCAACAAAATTTCCATAATTATCAAAAAGTTGACATAAAAAAAATGACGACTGAATATTTGTATCGTTTCCAACTTCTCAGAAATCTTGTATCAACATGAAAAAAATTCATCAGCATTTATCAATTTCCATAAAAATTTGCCTACTATTCACTCTATCTCTATCTTCGACCATTTCCATCACCCAAAACATCGATAAAAGAATAGCTCTTCACTAAAAATTTTTCCCTTGCCTAAAAAATAGTACATTATGCACCGAGGAGCGGAAGGATGCTTTTTTTCGATGAGGCAATTTTTGCGGCCAAGGCGTAGCCGCAGCCGCAAAAAGTCGTAAAAAAGCATCAGCTCTGAGGTGCATATAGTTTTTTTTTTTGCGAAATTTGCCCGCAGAAGTGGCGTTTTGCATGCCTGAACGAGCGCAACGGAAGCAGCTCTTTTACGAACGGTGTGCGAAGAGGAATAGACTGCGTGGCGTTGTGGATAAATAAGTGGCGTTGCGAACAAATAGAATGACTTTTTTTGTTTGCGACTTCGTCGCGAACGAAAAAAGTCATTCTATTTGTCCGCAACGTCACGCGCCTATTCCTTTTCGCACACAGTTCGTAAAAGAGCTGCTTGCGTGCGCTTGTTCAGGCAGCGAAACGCCACTTCGCGGAAAATTTCGTAAAAAAACTAAAATCACTCCTTTCTCGCCAGCAACCTCCCCCATCCCTCCAAAAAAATCCCTCCACTCCTCAAAAAACCCAACTCAACCCCAAACCCCATTTTACCATACCTACCAAAACAAGACAAAACAAAAACAATTGTTCTCCACTCAACAAATTGTTTTTCCAACACCATGGAAAAAGAGCGCATTTTTTCCACTATTGTCATTTTTCAAAAGCACTTTCCCCACGTTGTAGGAAAAAAAAAAACATTTCGCAACTAGTGTAATAATACCTCCTCATTCATTGTTACCACACGAGTGTAATAATGATGAAAACATCTACTTCTCCCACCAAGTTGTAAAAGTACACATTCTTTACATATATGTCAAACATCTCACTCAACTAGTAACAAATGTATAGATTCTGGCATAAAAATCTACATATTACCTCACAAGTTGAATAACACCATTACCACACTAGTTGCGAAATCTACTTTTCTCCTCCACAAAGTAAACAAAGAAAGGTGGGAACAGGCACGGGGAGCACAATTCAAAGTGGGCCAAAAAGTAAACATATACATATATATCCGGCCGATGGCAAAAGATAAAAGGGCCCGCGAGTCAAGTCTTGGGAACTTACCTGGTGGAAGGCCCATGGGGGGCGGGCGCATCATGTTACCTCCGTGAATGAGCGCCGGCGCGGCCAGGGTCATGGTGGGCCGCATCAGTGGCGCCATCAGCGCCACTGAACTGACGGGCATGGCGGCGGACGTTGGGACCATGACCGTGGGTGGCCTGGAGAACCTCTGTTGTTGCTGTTGCTGTTGCTGGAGGGCGCTCAGGGCCGCCTGTTGGCGCTGTTGCTGGTCCTGTATAGCGGCGGCGACCGACACCGCCGCGGCTTGCTGTTGCTGTTGCAGCGCCACCGCTTGTTGCACCGCTTCAGCCTGCCGGGACTCCTCGGTGTGGCGGCGCTGGTATTTCGGTAGCCTGGCCCGGATTTCCTCCTGAAGAAAAGGAACGTTTTAATCAGAATGTGCGACAGCGACACTTGATATGATTTATTACAATGTTATTTTTAAAATTACAGAGTTTATTAAATACAAATTACAAGTTTCACAGTTTTGGCATTATAAGGAAATTTCCTGGTCCGAAAATTTGGAAGTTGCTGAGAATTTCATGACACTTCGTGTTTTTAAAAATTTTTCGAGTTAGAAAGTTGTTTATTTTCAGGATTTTTGGCGTTCTGGATATTTGAGAAGTTCAAGATTTTTGAAGAATGCCAACATTTTGAGGCTTATAAGTTACGGAACTTTGGGATTTTGTAGTTTAGAAAAATTCGGATGGATTTTGAAAATGCGAAAACTTTGAAGTTTCTCAATTCTTAAGTTCTGACAAACTTGCAGCGATGAAGTTTGTGAGAATTTCGAATTTTTGATTTATCAAGTTTTTCTACTTCTCGAACTTTTTAAGTCTGAGAAAATTAGAAAGTATTATAATTGTCAAGAGATATAAAGTTTCCAAGTTTTGGAAGTTCAAGAAATTTTCCTAGTTCGCAAGTTCGAAAGTTAAGAATGTTACAACATTTTGAATTTTTCAACAATTTGGAAGTTTAAATGTTGCTAATTTTTAGAATAATTCTGAAAATTTGGGATGTTTGAAAGTTTCAAAGAACTTCGAAATTTCGAGGCCTAGAAGTTATTAAATTTTAGCATATTTGAGTTTTGAAAAAATCAGATGGATTTTAAAAATTCGGAAACTTGAAAGTTTTTGAATTCAAGTTCTGATGTTGGAGTTTTTGATAATTTCAAAGTTGTAGAGTTGTGCAGTTTTTCAAGTTCCAAAACTTTTAAATAAGTTTTCGAAAATTCGGAAGTACTGTAATTTTCGAGAGTTACGAAATGTCGAAGTTTTACAGTTTAGTTTAGTTATAATTTTATAGTTTAGTTATAGTTTATTTTAGTTGAAAATGTTATAACATTTTAAAATCCTAAAAACCTTAAAGCTCAAAGTTGCTTATTTTTTATAATTTTTGAAGTAGAACTTCAAAAATTCGTACGCCAGTTTCGGCGGTATATTGTCACTTCCCGCGCGTCATTCAAAAATCTATCAGAACATCTAGCTGACATTTTTTTTGTCGGGAAAATTGAAGAATAAATTGCATTACGTAACACAAGACGACCCCCCTCCCCCCTCCTCCTCGAGCGTTACATAATATTTGAACGATCCCTAACACTAAATTTCAAGTCAATCGCACAGATGTAAGGTAAAATTTCTCATAATCTCTGATTACGATCGAAAAATCGAAGATCAAAATTCGCAAACATCGAAATCCAGATGAAAAAGCGTCAGACGAATGACGAAATTCTCACCAAACTGAGATCCTCTGGAGGATGAATGATTTTACTCGCAGCTCCAGTCGTCGCGATAAGATTGACTTTCTGGTCATTAGAGCTACTCCCGTCAGTACCACTGTAAGCTGGAAACGTTGGTTTCATCGTCGCCGTTGAAGCGCCAGCAATAGATGTGATGGGTTTGAAATCTGCTCCTGTCGACGAGACGCTTGTCGACACGATCGCGGCGCTGGGGAACAAAGGTCGTGCGGTTATCGATGCACCGGACACAGGCGTTTGCATTCCCGACGCAATCCCTGAGAGCCCAGGGATTAGTCTGCGAAAAAAAAAACATCCATTATTATAATATACTTTTTATCGAATTTTCAATTTGATGCATGTAAAATCGCTCATTTTATATGGGTTCTTTTTTATACATGAATTTTCTTATATTTAGAAAAAGAAAAATGTCGAAATGCGAGAAAAAAAAGTATAATTTTATACATAAGACATTACTATTTTCTTTTTTTTTTTCTTTGCATTATTTTTTATCGCAATATCTGAATTGTGATGTAATTGACTAACAATCATAAACATGATTTTTGACATTTTTATTTTTCAGCTTTCAAATTTGATTTGGTTACTTCTTGTTCCATAAAGACAAAAAATGCAGGACAAATGTGATACCCTGTTTATCAACTTTTTTTTTCTAATGTTTTAATTAAAAACTGTGTTTTATGGTTATGTAATTGATAATTGTTTGAATATAGCATTTAAAATTTTTTCATTTTCAATTTTTCCTTAACGACTGCAGAAGAAGCTTTCTTCGACTGCAGCACATTCCCCCGAGTTCGTTGGCCCGAAAATTCATTCGCCCGAAACCTATTCGCCCGGATTTATTAAATTTGTCCGAATTCATTGAATGCGTTGAAACACACCCGATTGCAAAGATTCATTTTATTACGAAATTTGGATGTTGTACGCGATTTACTACTGTAAATATTCTGAAATTCAATTCTCAAATCCATAATTGTTATAAAAAAAAAAAAAATAAGAGCACTTCGAAAACACAACTTTTACTCAAATACTTGAAAAAAAGTTGATATAAAATATCGAAAATTTTCGAAATAAAAAAAGAGTCAGTATATGAGTAAAACTGACGAATAAAAAAAAATTAAAAAAAAAAAAAACGATTTTTAACTGTTTTTGACGTTTTCCATAAAGGAAGTTACAGAGACAGCTGCTGCACATAAACAATCGTGAAACTGAGGAAAATGTACAAATAAACGTTACGACTATGATTTTTTTAAATTAAATTATTTTTGCGATATCTCAACCAATTTTTGACCATCTCGAGTTTTTTTTCTCGCTATAAAACATGAGATTGTCAAAAATTGGTTGAGATATTGAACAAAATGATTCAATTTAAAAAAATCATTTTTATTAACTTAACGAAAATTTACATAATTTATTACGATTACGTTATTCTCTACCGAAATTCTGAAATTCACTCGGGCAAATGGCATTCGGGCTAATGCGCTTTCGAGCAACTAAGCGTTCGGGTTTCCGGGCAAATGAATTTTCGGACCCGTGAATTCGGGGAAGTGGGCCGCAACAGCTTTTTTCAAATTCGTTAAGATTGTTCTGCAGCAAGTTTGGTTTTATTAATGTGGTACGCCTGAGCCCTACGCTATAGCCTGAAATGTTTGAACGGCGTGCCAACAAAGCAGAATAAAAATTTCACCACTTTGAAAAATTATTAAATTTAGCTGCAGATATTAATTTTATCCATTGACCGAGCAAAATGTATCAAAAAAATATAACTTTATAATATAGTGACCGCCGAAATTCTTTACATATGCAGAGTGAAGAATCGTGAAATTCCGTCACGAAATGCGACGTCAGATACTCAGTTTTTTTCCAACATACTTTCCGCCCTATATTCTTTCAATTCTCTTCCGCACATATCTTTCGTAAACCTAGTGCGAACGCAAAAGCGACGTTGCCAAGTTTCTTACGCGCTAGCGAGCACGATGGCGGAATTCCGCGTTTTTGTCTCTCTTGACCTCAATATTTCAGTTTTGAGTATGTGACCAAATTTTAAAGAGACTAAATTATTCAGCATCGTTTAAAGTACAGTTTACAAAGTTTTTCGAAAGAATCCCTTTATAAGAAGTATTTTATTATATACGAAACATGGACATATTTTCGTCAGCGCCATAAGGGGCCGTCTATAAATTACGTAACGCTCCTAAGGGGGGGGGGGGGGGTGGTCCCTGAATTCTGAAAATTCTGAAAATCTTTGCATCTACTGTACTGTGTTTAGTTTGCATACTATTCTAAAATACAACAAATTTTTTGGAAGTATGTTCATTTTATATTTGCTCACTGCATTACGTTACACCTTGGGGGGGGGGGGTCGAGCCGATGTGACAGTTTGTGACATAGGGGGGGGGGGGGGGGGAGCCGATGTGGGGGGGTCAAGAAAGACCGAAAATTGCATGACGTAATTTACGGACGGCTCCTAAGAGCCCATGCATTCCTGCGCAACTTTCGGCTTCAAATTTTTGGCTCTCAGGCTCGTGAAGACCTTGAAATTTTCCAAGCTCGCGTGGAAGCCTTTAAATAACATTTTGACAAAGTTTTATCAAATTCTCTTTACTCATGACTCACTGCTGAACAACCTTAAAAAAAAGCCCTTCTACACAAGTTGGAACTACATTTTTCCTTACAAGTGGAGGAAAGTGCTAGTTTTGACAAATTTGACAGTGAAAAGATTCGCTTTATTTCTTCATAAGAAAGGAAAAACGTAATGAACCAACGTCTTACCCAGCCCCCATAAAGTGCGAACTCATATGTCCCATCATGTGGTGCATGGAAGGAGGAAACTGGCTCATCGAGGGCATGCCAGGATGCATCCCCGGCATTCCACTGGACATCACATTTGAAGCGCCGGACATTGAGCTGGGCGCCGTTCCCAAAAGACCTTCGGTCTTTTGTTTTTTCTGCGTCGGTTCGTCCTCCCCCGAACTCGGCGAACCAGGACGAGTGCCGTTTCTCTGTCTTTCGTGGTCCACGACGTCGTCTTCAGGGATCCCTTCCATACCATAGATTTCTATTTCTATGTTGCTGCGATTCGGCAGAGAGTTCGGAACTTTGTCGATCGCTTCTTTGTGTACCTGAAAATTTTAAGTTTCTCTATAGAAGGAAAAAACTTCACTCCTCCGGAAATTCCGCC
>JAPYZK010006229.1:0-14646 GCA_030522785.1 Platygaster equestris
AGAACCTTGAAAGAAGAACTTTGAAGGAACCTTATAAGAAGAACTAGATACAGATACGAGATACTTAGATACAAGATACGAGGTACAAGATACAAGATAAAAGATGTGAGATACAAGATGCAAGATACCAGATACCTGATACCAAATACCAGATACCAAAAACTAGATATCAGGTACCAAATACCAGATATCAGATACCAGATACAAGATACGAGATACAAGATACCAGATACCAAATACTTGATACCAGATACAAGATACCAGATACAAGATACGAGATACGAGATACCAGATACCAAATACCAGATACAAGATACCAGATACCACAAACTAGATATCAGGTACCAAATACCAGATACCAGACACCAGATACCGGATACCAGATACCAGATACAAGATACAAGATACAGAATACAAGATACAAGGTACAAGATACGAGATACAAGATACAAGATAAAAAATACGAGATAAGGAATACAAGATACAAGATACAAGATACGAGATATAAGGAACCTTAAAAGATGCGACTTATCTTTTATAAAGTTCTCCATTAATTCTTTAAGGCACCTCGTACAACACCATACCTACCCTAAAAAGTTATAAGGTGATCTTTAGAGGTCAGAAATTCGAGTGATCATGAAGTCACTCCTCTCCATTAAAAAGCACGTTACAACCGAAAATTTTAATATTTCCTCACAATGCGAACGAAATTCACCGTAAAATGCTGCCCGACACATGTGGAGAAGAATAAATGCATCACGGAAAGAAAATGAAAAAAGTTGCCCGGAAACACAGAGAAATTTTATTATCCGGCTTTAATTTGAGCAACGCGACTGGTGACATTGCGCGAGGATTAACACTCTTGCTATAGAAAGTCTTCAATGATGGAAATTTTTGATCGAAGGGTGATCAAGAAGATATGAAAATTCTGATTCTCACGTTTGCGATAATCCTGAATATGAAAGTCAATCGTTCAATGAAGACAGACTTATTTTACGACGAAAAGTCGAAAACAGTTTTCATTAGTAGAAAGGTCATTCGGGTCATACACAATGAATAGTTGCATTCATCCCAACCATATTTATGGTTTATCCAACAATATCTAAGGTATCTACAAACCGTTGACTGTGATGTGGAAACTAAATGCTTTTATGCATTTATCTTTGAAGAGATTGACAGTAATTAAAAGTTAGGTTGCACCAACTATAAATATGGTTGTGGCAAGCATGGGAATAGTAACATCCATATCATAGGTATTCTGAGGACCTTATAAGGTTTTTCTGATACTCGAAGTTTTTTTTCTGACCCGAAGTAGTTCGGTTGATTAAGTGGGATTGAGAATATTTTGTGATCGAGGGATTAACAAGTTGAAGATGAATAATAAACCTTGCTCGCTTCGATATTCATGGGGACTTGACATTTCCAGCGGAAAACAGGATGAATTTCGAGAGACTGAGGTGTATAATTAACAAGGGTTGTATCTCTGGGGTGAGCGGGCCAAGTGGGTGATGCTGGAGCTTTTATTCAGTAAAATCATATTTCTTGAAACATTACCTTCAAAAATGTGAGCATCAAATTTGGTTTCACGATCGAAGTTTTATAGTTTGAAAGCTTATGAAATGTTGGATGCGTCAAAGTTTTGAAGATGTTGGAAATTTTGAAGTTCTAGAGATTTTGGGATTTGGAGGATTGGAGAATTTGGAAGAATTTTTATGTTTTTGGAAATTTAGAAAAATTTTGTATTCCTAAGCTGGTCGAATTTCGTAAATTTTGGAGGTTTCGAAATTTTCAAGTGTTTAGAACTTGAAGAAATTCGAAGTTTTGGAGCTTAGACGGTTTTAAATTTTTGGGAGTGTTAAAGTTTTGAAGATGTGGACATTTTGAAGTTCCAGAGATTTTGGAATTTTGGAGGATTCTCATGTTTTTCGAAATTTCGAAAAATTGTGAATTTTTGAGCTTGATGTCTCGGAAATTTGAGAAGTTTTGAAATGTTCCAGTTATCGAGAATTTCGAACATTTTGGGAGTTTTATAGCTCAGACAGGTGTCAAAATTTTGGATGTGTATCGAAGTTTTGGAGGTATTAGAAATACAAAAGTTCTAGAAATTTTGGAATTTTAGAGATTGTAGAATTTGGGAGAATTTCCAGTCTTTGAGAATTCGGGAAAATCGTGAAGTTATAAGCTTGTAAAATTTCGTAAATTTTGGTAATTTCAAAATTTTTAACTTTCCGGAATGAGAAGAATTTCGAATTTTCGTAACTTAAAAGCTTCTAAAATTTTGGTTGCATTGGAGTTTTAAAGATATTAGAAATTTGAAATTAATGTATTGTAGAGATTTCAGAATTTTGAAGTTTGGAGAATTTCAAAAAATCGTACAGTTTTGAGCTCGGTCAATTTAGAAAATTTTTAAAGTTCCAAATTTTCATGGTCTTTCGAATTCGAAGAATTTCAAACTTTTATAGCTTAGAAGCTTTCAAAATTTTTAAAGTCTCAAACTTTTGGAGATATCGAAAACTTCTACTAGACATTCCGGAATTCAAAAGAATTTCCATTTTTTTCAGAATTTCGGAAAATCGTAAAGTTTTGAGTTCGTAAAGCCTTAGAAATTTTAAAAGTTCCAAAATTCAATGTCCCAGTTTTTACAAATTTCAAGGACTTCTGCAGATTTGGAGCAAAGTTTTGACAGCTATCAAAATTTTGGATGTGTATCGAAGTTTTGGAGGTATCGGAAATTTTCAAGTTCGAGATAATTTGAAATTCCGAAGATCGGAGAATTCGGCAAAACTCTCAAGTTTCAGAGAATTCCGAAAAACTGTCAAGCTCTCAAATTTAATCTTTTCTTCTCAACTCAACTTTGTGCTCGACTTTCGTTCTTTATCCGTACTAAACACAAGTTTCAATACATAACCTCATTTGTCGAATGACTAAAGTTCAAAGTCAAATATGTCTGCAGATAAAAATTTCATGATAAATGAAATTTTCCATTCTGCTCTTACAAATCCACAAATTCAAAACGGTTGAAAACTATTCAATCACAAATACATTAAAAAACCTTCAACCTCTCAATTTCTGAATCAAACTTCATAAAATCAACGTGTCTCAATGCCACATCAAACTTTTCTGACTCCAAAACCCCAAAGAAAAAACTATCTCCCTCCATAAATTCCACCATCCTTCCCATCCACCCATCCAACAATTGTTCGACGTTACAAAAAAGCGAACCGCAAAAAACATAAATCATCAAGCGCAGCGTACCACGCGTTTCGCGAGTTCCCGCATAAAACTAGGTATCGTATCCCGATATCCCCGGTAAGAATATCCGCCTGGAGGCGAACGCGAGGCCCATACGTATGATAAGCAGTGGCCAACGCCGAAGTCGTATGCAATTTTACGAGGATGCTGGGACTCCTTGGCGGAGACAGTGATGGACAAGCGCGGCTTTATATGGCGCTGGAAGAGACGCGCGTCGCTTACATATTTATGTTATGACTCCGTTCCGCTCGACTTTAATTGACGGAATTGCCATAAATTTGCGAATGTATACATTAGAATGTTACGGTCCCCGGGAAAACGCACGCAGCTGTAGGTCAAGTATAAATTTTAATGTATGCCTATTAAAATGACCGCCCGTACGCGCACAATGGATCACTGCAGATACTTTACATCGAACCGAGTAGGACATCGGATTCCTTGGGTGGGTTAGTCAACGGCGAATGAGAAATGTTTGATTTCGAGAAAGTGTATTTTTGATGGGCTTTAATTGACAGAAGTTCATGGGGGAGGAAGAGGGGAGGCATTATGGAATTGTGGATGGAAATTCTGGTTGGGGGTGAACCAATTTTGTCATCATCACCGCAGAAAATCAGTCATGGAATGGAACTGATCAAAAATGGGATGCATATTCGATCCAAATCACGACCTTTCAGGATTTGGAGACAATATTAATAAGGGCAGAGCAGATAAGCCGAACCATTCGTCTGCTTTTTGGGAGTTGTTCTCCACGGCGATGAGCTGGTAGGAGTTGCAACCTCGCTGACCGTTGGTTTGAGCAGCGGTCGGGCACGCCGCTTTATTTCAGGGATAATCCAAACAAATGTACTCGGTAGCTCGCGAGTAAATAACATGCAAATGCCGTAATGCTGGTTGACCGATGGCTTCACTTGTCTCCGATCTCGAAACGTGCTCTACGGATTCGTCGAGGTTATACTGTATCCAACGTCTTTGGAACAGGTCGCGAAAAATGTTCATTATGTGTATCCAGAACACATTACGTGAACAGAAAAGGTTATCACTCGATCAACGAGCAATGGGACATTTTTTTCTGAACACTACATTCTGTAGCTGTATTTCCCTTATCATCCTCTGAAATTCACAGTATAGTGTTTCATTCTCATTTTAATTCGGAATGAACTCGACTAAACTTCAATTAACGTCTCCATCAATTCCATTCAGTGCCTTAAAAACGAAACAAATCTGGGCACCCAATGTGGGACTCTTTGGTCAGGCATCAGAAAATAGACGAAGAAGCAAAAAGTGGAAAAACACTGATCAATGTACAGAAACTTGAAACCTTTCCAGGCCTCACATAAAAACCTTCCTCCCCAGACACAATTTTCTTTTCCATTCTACCAAACAACCAACTATTCCACCCACGAATCGAATCTCCATTCAAGTTTATTATTAACAAACTATTGACCCTTCCCTCTCCTCCTTCGTCCCTTGCGAATCCCTGCTCCGTGAACTGACCATCGACCCCTCCTTCAGTTTTCAGCAAGATCGATTGTTATGCATAGCCTGTATTTTACCCATCCACCAACACCACCAACCTGCTCCTCTTACGAGCAAAGCAAGTTTAATCTAGTCCTCCAAGACAATTTGCAGGGAATTGTCCCTTCAAAAGAAAACCTCTCCGAAAGTGCATTTCCCCTCAAACAACGTTAACCTAAATCGCAATTCCAAGAAAATCGGTTTTCCGGGAGAAGAAAAAAAGCCTTTCAAATATTCATGCGCGTTCTCGCCATTGAAATCAGCCAAAGTCCCGATAGGGATGCAGATTATGTTGCTCGATATTAACCTGAATTATTCGAATCTTAATGACGGCTTAAACGCGCGCGCGTTGATCTTCGAGATTTGCCGGTGAATATTATGAGGCATAATGAAGCGTCCTGCATAAATTATCGATTTGTTTACAGTTCCATTAGCATTATTCGACGTCGAACTGAGTTTGTGGTGATTTGTAGAGTTTTCGTGGAGTCAGAAGAATGATTGTGAACCTTAGGAGTATTTCTGAAAATGTTTTTTCTTATTTTTTAGTTTCTATCTTCTTGATGGAACATTATGTTTTTCGAATCGTGTTTATAGGTTCATAAAGTTAATACGAAAACAATCGTTGTTCCGTCGTTTTCCGGTGTGATCGATAGGGTTTCATTGGTAATCGAGTTCTTTCCGTCTGCTCGGAAACGCTCGGAAGATGTAGCATTGACCTTAAATTTCACGTCGGGTTCGAGGGCGAAAGAATGGGGTGGAAAGGGCGAAAGAAAGTTGAGATCGTTCGCGGCCACGTCGGGGCTGCGGGCGAACGAGGGTGTTTTTCTACCACTAGTTGCTCGCAGCGTCGGGAATTAGCGAAAGAAAACCCGGGCTCCAACTTTCATGGGCGCTCGCTTTATTTTCTACGGCCGGTTTGGCGAGTGTTTCGATGCTCTTCGGAACGTTGTTGAAATGATTACGGATTGTAACTTTTTTAAAAGTTTCTTCGACCTTTTTTGTTGTAATATTCATAGAGATGATGAACTTTAGGTTTAAGGAACTAAAGAAGTTTTCAAGTCAGCAGATATTTGAGAAAATGCATTGTATAAATTCATATTTTGTGTTTTGTTCCTACTACGAATTCTGATAAATATTCTGGAATGTAGACCTTTTCCACCTCTTTTAGTCTTATGTCCATCATTTCTTGAGTTCATTTTTTGATATTCCCGAATCAATCTAAAATTCTAAATGACGCCTGTCTGGCATCATCACCACAAGGATATACATACAGAAATGTATGACATAAAAAACTTCGAAGTCCCTCTTCATCCTCACAAACCAAACGGAAAAAACCTCCCCCATAATCCCCAACGAAACACAAAAACTCGTCAACCCACGACCCAATTTCCATTACCACCCATAAAACTTCCATCATCCCTCATTTTTGCCAATTTCATCACGAATCCTCGCCCACGCGAACAAAACCCTGTTTGTCATCCAAAAATCGCTGATACTCGCAAA
This sequence comes from Platygaster equestris, assembly GCA_030522785.1. Lineage (NCBI taxonomy): Eukaryota > Metazoa > Arthropoda > Insecta > Hymenoptera > Platygastridae > Platygaster > Platygaster equestris. The sequence goes on from JAPYZK010006229.1 coordinate 6,271, forward strand.
ATCCCGCCAAAGTTTTTTCATTACCCGGGGACAAAAATGCCGAATCCCGGGTAAAGGGAAAAAAATAAATCGCGGAAAAAGCGGACGTGAATCGCGAATGAAACTGGCACCCCCGGATTTGTCGTACAAATGGTGAATATGCAGAGTAGCTAATGCCTATATCGGTCGGTCGTTTATTGATCTCTCAAGTCCGAGCCTTGCTCCTGCATAGACAGGATCTAACCCTATCTTCCTCTTCTCTTCCGACTGGTCACAACCACCCTCCCCGAGACACTGGACGCAGCGACCGCTCTCTCAGTCCCTCTGTTCTCCTTATTTGGATCCTCCAGGGATAATGGGTTCCCAACCTATCCCATTTACAATCTTGTCAAAGCGATTTTATGCACTCGGGTATTCCTTGGACGCGGACCGCAAAAATGCCGGGCAAAGGAGGGAAATGATTCTTCGTTGCTCGGAAAAATGCGGTCGCGATGGGTTCGGGATCGACGGTTTATTTGGGGTTGGTTTTCCGGAAAAATGAGTACATCAGTTACAGTTACTTATACATTAACAGTAACTGTCATTGATCAGGATTCAACTGTCAAACGTCATCAACTTTGATACAACAATCAGAAGGGATGATAGTTTTTTTGTTTTCGGGAAATTGTTAGGTTTTCATCGATGATAAACAATTCAGACAGATCACGTGTTTCGTCCCTTTATGGAGTTTCAAGTGCTTTCGAGTCTGATACAAAGAAAACGCGGGAGATGATTACATTAGCGAACCACCCCCACAATTGTAGGAAAGACGGAGTCTGCCGGACTTTGGCAAGATGACCGTGTATTCGTTGCCAAGGAAGGACGGTTAAGATTCGTAGTGGTGTTGGGGGTGCGGGGAATTGGTTCTCGAGGGTGGAGCGAATAAGTTATCTGCGAGCAACAACCCTTTGCTCAGTTGACGGTGCTCAACCCCGACAGAATGTTCCCTATCGAAGTTTCAGGATGATGGGTCGGTTTTCGGTTATTATTTTGGTATGTTTTTGGGATTTGTTTACAAGGGTGTACACCCTTTAAGGGTTGAGTAGATTGACGCATGTCAAAACTGGGAATGATTCAGAATTTCGTTGTTTTTTTTTTCTTTGCTTGTTGTATATAGCTCATGGAGAACTGGATGGTTGGTGATATGAATAAAATTATTGGATTGAAAAATATTGTTCAATTCGAATCACTGCGCAAAAATCCCTAGTGATTGTAGTTTTTATGAAAACAGGGAGAATTTTTATACAGTCAGTGAATTATTTATGAAAATTCGTTATTTTATAAGGTCGATTTTAGAAAAGTTTTATAAGCTTTTCTATTTTTATCCAGTGGTTTTATAAAAACTTTATAGAAAAAATTTTTTTTATAAAATATTCATACAGTTACGAAAAAATGAAAATTCTATACGAAATTGTATCGAAATTGTAATGATGAAAAATTGTAATAAATTGTATGAAAGTTTCATAAGAAATTTGCATACATAAATTATTACATCTTTATCATCTTCCACTCCTATCAATCTCATATTTCAAGTTCCTCAACCTACTCCAAACCACCCCAAACCCTCTCAAAAAACACCAAGCTCCCCCCAAATCAAAAAAACACCCCTCGCCAAAAAATCCCACCCTCAAACAACCCTTCCAAATTCGTACAACCTCCCCTACAAGCACCTTTCACAAAACTCCATCCCCAAGTCACGTCTCCCGAAGACCATAACTCAAGTTTCACCTTAAACCCGAATCCGCAGTACAGATCCTTGGAACATTCCCAAGAACACCTTCCGGAAACGCCTCGTAGACACAGGTTGTCGATAAATTCAAACCACTGGGCCGATACGTGAGGGGCATCTGACGTCCTCATCTCGTTTGGTCAGTTTCCGGTCAGTCTTAAGCTTTCGGCGGAAAAGCGCGGAAAAGCTTCACGTCGCTTCGAAACTTTTCCGGGCTTTTATACTGTCGGCTCAGCCCAGTTTATCAGTCCTGCCTAGGCACCGGTAATTTCGTATGTGGCTCCTAATAATAGCGCCCGCTTCATGCATTTTCATTGTATTACAAGATCGTGGCAAATAGACATCGCGAATGCATTATGCAGTATAAATATTGATGCTTCCTACAAAAACGAATGCAATGAAGCGGACGAAATGTAAAGTGCATTGTGCCGGGAACTTTGGGTTTCAGGCAGTCGTTGTGGTGGCATTGATAATGAGCAAATTTTTTCAAGAGTTTCACCCAAGTAGTGAGGCAAAGAGAGTCCCCCCCCCCCCCCCGGTTTTTTTGGCTTGTTTTTCGTGAATAATGAATTGTTATTCCCAGATTTTGGGTTGCCCCGGTGATGCACTTTTTAACTGACTCAACTCGTTGAAGAAAAATGTCGTCTTGGTCCCATTTAATTTTTACCCCAGCCAACAACGAAAAGTTTAATTCCAACTTTCAGCATTGTAAATCACGATTGAATTTGGTCCCCTTTTTTCATACGATCTCAAGAATGCGCGGTGCATACGCGCTCGAATTTCATGCCCGATTCGATTTCGTTGAACCACATAAAAGGCCCGCCGAACTTTCCGGCGGGCGATTCGTCTTGCCCTCTCGACTTGGCCGTAACCAAATCATTCGGCCTTGGCGCCGGTTTATGAAGCAACCCAACTCATTTAACAATACGATTGAACTTCTAACGCGGTTATTTCACTTCTATGTTTCATTACGGACGAGCCATTTTCCGCTGTCCCTATTGATTCGAGACCAAGGAAGTATCAGTTGAGAGTTAACCCACCAAACTTGAGTATCATTTCCATGTAAGACAGACTACACAGAAAATTGCGAATTTCCTGCAAAAAATTCCTACTCCAACGATAATTTACTCGCCAAGCACAAAAAACCAGATCACAATCAGTGTTCAGTCGCCAGCTTCGTAAGGGTGAAATTAGTGTCAATTTCCCGTGAATTTTTCTCACAATCAAGTTTCCAGCGCTTGTAAATTATTCAATCCGTCATTGATAAACGGGGAACGAGCTTGGAGCAATTTTCTCGGGGGATTTTTTCATTGGCGTTATTCTGTCACCTAAGGCGACCACTCCTGCATTAATGGCAGCTGCCAAGTGCTCGCGTAACATGCGGACTTTTCACTTAAATGGCATCTACCAGACGACAATTTTCACGGAAGTTTGGTTTCGTACACGGGAAAAGTTTGGAATCCGACAAAACTATTTACGATTTGAGAGCGCTACTGCTTGAGTGAGACATTTGCAGTTTTTTAGCGCTCGCGGTTCAACGGAAAGTTGAATATTTACGTTTTTAGCTCGCGGTGCAATTATTTACATGCGCGCTATTAATTACCGGTACACGTACGAGCGCTCGGAGTGTGAGTGAGAGGTGGAGAAAGTATGAGGTGTCTGGTTTTGCACTTCGCATTTTTTGTGGGGGAATAAAGAGGTTGGAGTGCAGGATTGAAATATTGGTTTGTTATTGATTTGGAAAGTTGGTTGGAGGGGTAAAAGGACCTGGGAAATCCGGAATTTTTCGGTTTCTGGGAATGAGAGAATTTTTTTGACCTAGAATTTTATTTTGTATGACACGATTTGTATTTGTTTTATTGGTATCGTGTTTTTGAGAATTTTGAAAAATTACAGGCATCGAAGAAATGAAATGAATTCTGATTTTCGAATATTTCGATAATTTGTGAATATTCCAGATTTTTCCCTATATTTTACATGCATTTTTTCGAAACTTGAAGAATTTCGAAGCAATTGCGATTAACTGATCATTGCGGAATTTTCAAACAATTTCCAGATTCTCCATATTTTTGGAACTCAATCTCCAAAAATCACCCCTCCCCCCAAACCCTATCGATTTCACCAAATAACATCGCACTCATAATTAGTACGTGATTAAAGTACAACGTTGTGGTTTGATGGATGTGAGCCCGTTGAATAGAATATGCCCCGTTAGTACACTTCGCGTTAATGGCTACAATTAGGGATTTTAATTAGCGCAGCTGCCACTCGCGAATTGGGACCGCGCGAAAATAATAATCGCCGATTGAAGGACCTCATTACGGTGACTCATTCGGACACGGTCAAATCTTTTCAAAAAATTTCGTATTTCCCAGCGATCTCGACAGATTATCAAGTTCGATGCATTTTTGATATCGACATCGATACGGGGGGCTGAAATACCGAAAATTTGCATCCCCTTTTCTCATTCCCGAAATTGTATTCACCAGCCGCTAAAATGACTCGACTTTCCGCGACTGTTCATTATCTCGATACACACGCACGAAATGTAGACGGTATTAACTTTTTGTACGGATTCGGGCTTAAATTTTAATACGACTACGCCAGCGAGTAAAATTTCTAATTCGACGGCCCTGTCCTTTCACGCGAGAAGAAGCGGTCATTTGGCGGTAAGGCGAGGGTATAAAAGGTATATTTTTCGTGTGATCTTCAATGGCTTCTTCATTTGGTTGCGGTGAATGGCGACTGTTCGGAAGTACACCTGGACAGAGTCCAAATTAATTTTCAAAAGCGCCAGAAGCCGGTTGAGCATTTTCACAGGGCGGGTTTTTCTTTTTCGTGTTCATTTGTGATTCCGCGATGATAGGGGTGGTTCTGGAGAGGGTAGTTGGCGTATTTCGAAGCGATAATTATCAGCCAATGGATTTATCTGAGGTTTTTGAGCTCTTTGAATTTTATTGAACTTATTTAGAATCGAATTAAAGAATTATCTCTCGCCCGTGCGCCCGGGGAGGGGGGGGGGGGTTGGGGGTTGAAATCCTATTGCGAAGATTCTTCATTTTGATTGATGAGCTTTGAATACGAAACGAAAAAAATGGACCAGATGAAATTTGCATACTATTCTCAAAAATGCGTAACGAATAAGAAAAACCGAATCAATTGAAGGTTCGAAATCCTCCCCCCCCCCTCCACCACGAAAAAAAAGAAGTTTCTGAGTCATCTAATTTAGAAGTTCCAGAAGACAAAAAAAACATCCAGAAGCCTTAATTACATAATTACACATCATCAGAATTTCCAAAAATGTTCACAAAATTTTTGAAAGCTTAGCAATTCCCATATCTTTGAGTCGGAAAATTTAAAAAGGAAAAAATCCTCGGATAAAAATCATGAAAGAACAAAATTCTCCAATTCCTGGAATGAAAAATGCAAGAAAATTCATTTTGAATAAAAAAAAATAAAAAAAAAAAATACTGCGCCATGCACTAACCTTTTCATTTTGATTGATGAGCTTTCAATACGAAACGAAAAAAATGGACCAGATTAAATTTGCATACTATTCACAAAAATACGTACCGAATAAGAAATACCGAATGAATTGAAGGTTCGAAATCACCCCCCCCCCCCCACGAAAAAAATACGAAGTTTCTGAGTCATCTAATTCAGAAGTTCCAGAAGACAAAAAAAAAAACATCCAGAAACCTCAATTCCATAATTACACATTATCACAATTTCCCATATCTTTATTCGAAAAATTTAAAAAAGGAAAAATCCTCAAATAAAAATCACGAAATAACAAAATTCTTCAATTCCTGGAATAAAAAATGCTAGAAACTTCATTTTTATCGAAAAAAAGGAAAAAAATCCAGCGCCATGCACTATCCTCCCCCTCAGAAAAACACGGCGTAATAAATTCTCATCGGCGATCACGATTGTCAGCGCATTATGAGAAGAGAAGTTGAGTGTAGCTGGCGCGCAAACAGTTACATAAACGGGGTTGCCTCGGTGAGCTAAAGGCCAATAAAACTTAACTCCTCATTAAGAAGCGCGAAGGATGAATCTATTATACGCAGTAAAGAGATGCGTGTGTCGGGTAATATCGCCCAACGCGATATAAATACAGGCGCGCCGAGTATACGTGTTCATTAGGCTATTTGCTCTTTAGCATTTCAAATTCGGCCATAGTACGGGCGATACAAGACTTTATATACGATATGGCCAAGAGGCCCTTTCGGCAATCAAATATTTTAATTTAATCGCCCTTCTAATGATGGGATGAGGCGCGCGAGTTGTCGCGCTACCACTCAATTCGTGCGCTGCATAGGCATTGATATTGGCTGTTTTTTAGTTTAAAGGGTTTTTTTACGCTTTTTGGTTTCGTTGGGGTGTGTGAGGACAAGGGCGTTTGATTAGTTCAATTGAAAACGTGGTATGAATGAGGTTTTTGACTGTTTTCATTTCGTAATCGAATTATATATAACCACGTGTGATCATATAATTCATTATCCAGGATCGAGATATCTCGTCATATATGAACGAAAACTGATGATATTCAACACGCATAATTCATTTTCCAACGTTTTTGAGGCGTTTGAAAAATAACACGTCAAACATAATATTCCGAAAATTTGAAACTGGGGTCCTGAGCTCGATGTCAATTTTAATTCATGTCACAATCAATCGAAAATATACTAAAATGTTTAAAAAAGGTCGATAGTATGTAGGTTTTAGTTTCCGACTCCCGGAAAACTTTTTTTTATGAACGAAATATTTTCCGTATCGCACTTTCGAGTCCCTAGCATATAACATTACCCCGGAAAAAATTCACCGCATAATCGGTGGAAACCGGCAATTGATATTTTTATCGATCCCGGCATAATTATACTGTAATTATGGGTTTCGTGAGATATGCCGAACTACCGTTCCGAGATACCTGATTTATTTTCGCATTAATCACGTTAATGATGCGCCGAGTTGGCCCTTCCCTTGGCCTCGCGCGATTCCTCGCTTTATGATATTACGCTCTTATATTATTTGCGCTGAGCAAACAGGATGTAAGCGTTTCGATTAAGACCGATTGTCGCGGTTACGAGTGTTATTGGAGGAATCGAGTTTTGCGAGGTTGCGAAATTTCGTTCTTAGACGGAGTTTTTTTTCATGAAAAAAGGTTTTTTCGGGTGGGGGATCTTTGCTGCCCTACCAAAGACTACGGGAGTTTTTTCTGTTCAATTTCGGATCATGTTGCAGGATTAGTATTTTTTTATATTCTACTATCTGAAAATGACTGATGAGAAAGAAATCGTAAATTTCAGAGTAACCTCCATTTCGAAAATCGAATTCTGTTAGGTTAAAAATACTTGAAATTTATCAAAATTCCATCACTCACATATCAAAATTCCATCACTCAGCATAACCAGGAACAGACTTACCTGAAACAGAAAAAAAATCATACGTCAGTCTCTACAACATCGAAGCCTATCATTATGGAAACATCATTCGATCATCTATCATCAAGACACCACTAGAATTTCGAACTCCTTATAAAAAATCTTTCATGTCTATGCAATTGAAAAAAATATAATTGCACAGGGTAAAACTGTAGCCTTAGGCTGCAATCGAATGTTATCAGAAGTTCATAAAAATGTATTGCAATGTTGACAATAGAACGCTCCGGCGTTTTTCTATCTCGGGGATTGAAGCATGCAGTCTTACATAGTTAAAACAGATAATTTGTCTCATAAATTATGCACTCGCTACTGTTCTAAACTATAATTTCATAGCATAACAAACTTGCTTGGGGCCGATGACTTTCCGAGAAAGATAAGAATACCTCACTTTTACGGGTATAATCTATGTACAGTAGTTGGAAAGTTCGTGTAGTCAGAAAGTCTAGATTTTCTAGGTGATTATTCTATGAAGAAATCGTTTTTTGATATCTTCCTTTTCCGCTCGTTTTTCAAGCAGTTCTGGAGACAAGACGACATTTTCGAAACTCCCAAAGTTTACGGATTCAAAAAATCACAAAAATCCACATGGATGACACCAATTCACCACTTTCAGAAATCGTAAATTATTCTTCATCAAAATCAAAGTCATCCAAATCATGAAAATTTAAAATCAGAATCAAAACGCCCCCTAGCTCCAGAAAATCCAAAAAAACCTCCCCCAAACGTGCCTCCCCCACCCCCACCGTAAATCCGCCACTGTATAAATTCCACATCCACCCCAATACCCCCAAAATACCGCATTAGCAGTACACGATATTCCCAACACCGTCACATCCTCCGCGACAAAACGAGTTTAAAACGTGACCATGAATAAAATATCGCCCCGTGTCACAGCTAATATCCTGCATAATTTACATTCGTTCGATTACCGCGGAATCGTCCTTACTGCGAGGCGCATTATTTATTTAATCCGGTGCAACAATCCGTGGGGGGAGGGAAAGGAAGGACAATGACGGAAGAGGGATGTTGCCGCGGGGTGAGGAGGAATGATGTAACATCATCAATCAGCTGACAAACATCGACTCAACACCCTCGCCCTATCGGCCGATGCCTGATATCGCTGGGACAGTTTCACGTCGCGTAATAAATTACCGAATTTTTATAATAATCTACATTCGGTACGGC
>JAPYZK010006231.1:0-18126 GCA_030522785.1 Platygaster equestris
GTTGATATCAGTATTTTTTGTAATTTTCAACAACATAATTGTTTCCATCCTGTATTGCCCGACAACCTTTTTTACTTTTTGAAGTATTTTTTTGTGGATTATAATATCTTTACAAAATCATAAATTATAATTTATAAGTATATAGAGATATTTTCTTCAATTTTTGAATTGTTTTTCAATCTTCTTCGCAAAATGTATGACTTCGAAAATTTGTAAAATTTATTATTACCCTATTTTCTGGTATTTATGAAATTTTACAAAAATTTGACGTAAAAAAAACATTTCGAAAAATTCCAAGAGTTCTTAGCAATTATGGACGGTTCATGCTTATTTTTGAATATTTTTGTGAATCAATAGACATTTTGACTTTTCTCAAAATATTCCAAACATTAATCAGAACCTCAAATAACTTCGAAATTAACGATGATGCCAGAAAGTCGTCGATTTATAAAAATGTATTCATAGAATTATAAATTATAATTCATAATTATATAGATAGAGATATCTTCTTCAATTATTAGTCGTTTTTCAATCTCCTTTGCAAAATGTATAACTTCAAACATTTGTAAAATTTACCGTCATCCTATTTTCTAGTATTTATAAAATTTTATACAAATGTGACGTAAAAAAATTTTTTTCGAAAAATATCAAGAATTCTTAGCAATTATGGACGGTTCATGCTTATTTTTGGATATTTTTGTGAATTAATAGACATTTTCACTTTTTTCCAAAATATTCTGAAAGTTAGTCAGAACCTTAAATAACTTCGAAATTTACGATCGATGCTTCCAGAAAACCGTCGATAGTTTATAATTCTATGAAAATATTTTTCACAATGTTTACATGGTTTTCCAATCTTATTCGCAAAATTTATAACTTTAAATAATTCGTAAAATTTTCGCAATCCTGTTTTCTAGTATTCATGACATTTGCACAAATTTTACGTAAGAAAAATATATCGGAAAATTTCAAGAGTTTTTTTAGCAATTTTATTATGGACAATTGATGAATATTGTTAAATATTTCTGTGAGTTGTAAGACACTAATTTTAACTTCCATTTTCCGAATATTCTCAAAATTATTCAGAACCTTGAATAACTTTGAAATTGTTAATAATTTACGATAATTCTAGAAAGTCTTCGATAGTTTATAATTTTATCAAAATATTTCCCAGCATTTTTTAAGGATTTTCCAATCTTCTTCGAAAAATTTATAACTCCGAAGAATTCAAAAAAATGTTAACAAGCCTGTTTTAGATTATTTATGAAAATGTATAAAAATTTTCACACCTCGTTAAAAATCGTTCATTTTTTGTCAAAAATCCCTCAATTTTTCCAATTGAACTCCTAAGTCAATTAATTCCTACTTAATTTAATTTGACTTGACTATTTTTCGATTTACATCCGAAAATATGTACGTCAAGAATTTGCTCCCCCTTGTTCACCTCCAAGACCAAAAATTGCGAAAGATCGTAACACAACAGTTATTACCCCAGAAAAAAAGATATTTTTTTTGCATGTCGAAACTGAGCTGGTCTATATTTACATCCCGCTCACAATGGCGCATGAAAACAAACGCGAAAACGGCCGAAAACATTCGGCGTATTGCGCAAAAAAACGCAGTACCTCCGAACGATCTCCTTGGGAGCACCGAATATGGCGCTTCTCCGTATTCGCCAGTTAACTGTTGCTCGCTTCTATATAAAACGAGCTTTAAAAAAAAAGGCCAATAAAAAGCCCAGCTCAAGTATACGATCGCAATACATAATTTAAGATCTTCGACGTGATCTTGGCATGCTCGAATTGTAAACGCGTCATTTCCGAAGAGAAATCGCATTTTGTAAAAATTTTAAGTTTACGAATTTTGCAATTAAGATTCGTGCATTTCGGAGTTCGAATTTTCCGAACCGAAAGTTTTACATTTTCATAGTTTTGATTGGTATATACATTTGAAGACTGAAAATTTGGATCATAGAATTCTAGTATTTCGAAATGTCCGAATTTCCGAATTTTTAGATTTTAATTTGAAAATACAAAAACTTGGAAATTTCGAATTCGGACATGTTGATTCAAAAATTTTACATTTCAGAATTTATTCAAATCAGAAAATATAAAAAAATGAATCGTTGAAATGATCAAAGTTAAAATATTAATCATACATAATTATTTTTTAATTTCAAAACGTTTGAATTTGCATCTCGGGATTTTCACATTCGAATTCAGGAGTTTACGAACTGTGAAGTTTATGAATATTCGAAATCCAGATTTTCCAGAGGCAAAACATTTACACTTGATTACTTTCAATTTCTGAATTTGCAAACTTTTTTTTTTATTATTTGTATTTTTTCAAGGTACTAACCTCACAACAAAAACTATTTTTTTATTACAATGCAACATTTTTCAAGTATGAAAATCATTCAACAGTTTTCAACATTCACAAAAGACTCACATTTTTAAAATCTCCAAATCCGGAAAAATTCACAAAAAATGCACATTCTGACAAATTCCCGAAAAATTCACGTTCCTGGACAATTTTCGAAAAATTCACGTTTTTCAAAAGTTCCCCAAAAATTCACATTACCGAAAAACTCCATAAAGATTCACAATCCTGAAAAATCCAAAATGCCCGAAAATTTTCAAAAATATGCACATTCCCGACGAATTCCCGAAAAAATCACAATCCCGAAAGAAAACACATAAAATTCAAAAATAAAACGGTATCATAACCAACTTTATTACAAAATTGATGGATTACAACCAGAAATTCATCAAAATTTCCAAAATCTACTATTTTCGCAATTTACTATCCACAACAAATTCACATTTTCACAAACTCCAAATCCGGAAAAATTCTCAAAAAATGCACATTCCGACAAATTCCCGAAAAATGCACGTACCGACGAATTCCCGAGAAATTCACGTTCCTGGACAATTTTCGAAAAATTCACGTTTTTCTTAAGTTCCCCAAAAATTCACATTACCGAAAGACTCCACAAAGATTAACAATCCTGAAAAATCCAAAATGCCCGAAAAATTTCCAAAATATGCCCATTCCCAAAAACATGAACCGCGAAATCCCAAAACCGCCAACAATAAAATTGACAATTCAATGACAATTTCCACCGAAAATTCAACAATATTTCATCAAAATAACACATGCTAAAAATCATTCAACAATTGTCCACATTCCCGAAAAATGCACATATCCAACAAATTCCCGAAGAATCCATGATCCCGAAAAGTAAAAATACATATTTCCGAAAAAAAACAACCTCTGTAGATCGTAAAACGTACAAACTCGTCAAAATGTCTACCAACATTTTTCGCAATGTACTACCCCTGCCAAAAACATGCATCCTCGAAATGAACTCGAAAACACTACCTTTCCCGCAAAAAATCGCAACCATCTCGACTATTTGGTACCCCGTTGTCCCCGTTCCCGGGGATGCGGTAATCCAATATGGCGTCCACACATGTCAAAACAAATCAACGGATACAACGACGCCGCGCACTTTCGACATTTTTCGCCTCTTTTCTATCCCTCTCTCGCCCCCGAATTCCCAGTTCCCTCTCCCTCTCCCCCGCCCAACGCGAACAACACGACGACAACAACAATGACCACGATTTTTTACATCGACAATGCAAATAAAGGACGCGGATTGGAGAGCGAAAACGGACACATAACCCACGCCGCAACTGCCCGGAGAGGACTGAACCAGACTGAACTCAGGAGAAGTTGGGTCGGTTTTGTGCGGCGCGCGCGAGGAGGGGAAGTTCGTAGACGGGTGGGATGGGGGAGGGGAAGGGGTGCTCATTCGGGGGATCCGGAAGCGGCGGCGGCGAGGGAATCGATCCTGGGAGTTGTTGCACTGCCAGTGCGGCTGGAAAAGCGTCGGCGGAAATAAAAAGTACCCGGGGAAAAAATGCGCGTATGATGGTGGATAATTATCGTTCGAGGAAAATATGAGGGCAAAATTTACGGGGGGTTAGAGGAATGTCTTGAGAGTTTTTGGAAATTACGAAGTTTTGGATAGTTTTGTTTTTTGTCATACTTTTTGATTTTTAAAATTTTTTAGTCTTCCAGATAATATTCGGATCTTAGAGTTTGACATTTTATACATTCACATTTTTTTTACACGAGGATTTTAATTTTCAATTTAAAATTTTGCAATTTTCAAGTCGCTGAATAATTAATTTTCATTTTTTTTTTTCATAAGTGGGAGTATACAATTTTAAATTAATGTTGAATAACTGAAATTTGAAATGTTTGAATGTTCGACTTTTTTTTCAATTTCGAAAGACACGGTTTTCATTTTCTTTTATATTATCGAAATTTTTGATTCATGAGTTCGTATTTTTGTTTTTTACGAATTTATTGTTATTTCCGAGTTATACATCAATTTCAATTTTGAACGTTTTCCATTTATTTCAATCTTTAACATTCTGATCAACCACGGGAATAAAAAAATCATTCACAGATTTCGTAATAGCAAACAAAGCAATCGGGAAATTTCCATTTTCGCGGGCATGACAGAACTTTCGAAAACTGCAGCCCGCATTGAAAAACCCGCATACGAATGGGACGAAAAGGCGGTAGCGTAAAATTATCATCATTTCCCGAGAAAAACGCTCGTCGAACAATGAAAATGAATGCATCCGGGATCTAGTTTTGCTTTAAAAAAATATGTGAATTCGAACCACATTTAACAGAATTGTTTACATTTGCTAACTGGCGGAGAAAATTTTTCATACGGAAAAAAGATACATTTTTGGTTATGAAAATTGAAAAATTTTTCGGGTTGAGCATTGAGTATTTTTTTATAGAAGAAGAGAGGATTTTCCACAACAGAGGGAAAACATGGATTTTTCATGCAATTTTGAGACGATTTTTCCTTTGCTATTTTCCAGAATTTCCAAAATCAACGAAGTTATTGCTAATTGTATTTAAAATCCAGTCTTGGAGGTTTTCAAAATTTACATCAGTTTTCCAAATTCTGTGGAGTATTCAAAATTTGATCAATATTTTATTTGCAAAAAAAATTCAGCTTCATCTCCAAATTTTTTCAGATTTTCGAATTTTGCGAATTTTGTACATTTCTGATAGTGTGGACTTTTTCAACATTTTATAATCAATTATAAAAATTTTGGTCGAATTTTGACAAGTTTAAGACTTTTGGCAATTCGAGATTTTCGGAAATTCGCTAAAATTCACAATTATTTTGCAACATTGTTAAAGAAAATCTAATCCTTAATTCGACAATGTCGATAATTTTTATACTTTGAAAAACGTTTATATTTTTGCCCGGAATTTGAAATACCTGAAATTTTGGTTGAATGCAGTTTTCCGGACTTGAAAGAAATTGTTGAATCAAAATTTCTCGGACATATCTTAATTCGATTCAATTTTTACTGTGACAGTGTATATTTTGCGAATTATAACATGTTTCCATAGAAATTTCCATACTTTGGAATACTTCAATAATTTCTGCCAAACACTGAAGAAAATTTTAACTTTTCTAAAGATTTACATTTCCACGCTTTTATGAAAATTATGAATTTTTCAAGTTCAAAATTATTTTTAAAAAATTTTCAAAAGATTACACATCGGGAAACAAATTTCGCAATTGTTTCAAAACTCGTAATGTCGAGAAACCGAAAATTCCGTGAAAAGTGTAGATGTTTGTAAAAATTTAGAAATCTTGAAATCATGTAAAAATTGGAACTCTTGTCAACAAATTTTTGAACTTACAAATTTAAAGAAAACGCTCATATTTTTCGAATTATGAATATTCTTTGAATGTCAGTAATACTTCAAAAAATTTGCCTGTTCCAATTCGCATAATTTATTTAACTGATGTAAATTTTGGAAATATTCAAGGTTCATAAATCTTCGTTAATTCACGAATTTTGGAAAAAGACAAAGGAAAATCATCAAGACTCAAGAAATCGTCAAAAAGCAGATGAAAAATTTGTTATTTACTTTTAACTTATTTTTTTCCGTTTAAGAAGATTAATTTTCGATACATTTTTAGTAAACTAATGAGTTGAATTTCACTCATCAATTTAAGAGTGAAAATTTCACTGATGAAAAGTAGTACTCAGAAATGCATTTTGCATTAGTGAAATTCAACTGATTCAGAGTTAGAGAATTACGCAATCATTCATTTTGTTGCTACATGTTGGTCCATCAAAATCTCACATTCAGATGAAAAATTCGAACGATCTTGACGCGAAGCAATAATAAAAAGCGATAATCCCATTGTATCATCCCGAATCGAAGCTCTCTCGACAAGTGTACTCTCTCGATGAAACATTAATCGACTTAATAATTCAACCCCCTGGAGTATTTTCCGATTTTGCGGATTTCCCGGGAACGAAATTAAAGCGCTATTTTCGTCCCGCGATATTTGCTTCATCTTCGGTTTTTCTTGTCTGGCTTTGCGTTCGCGTGTGCAAATATTGAGTTTGCGCTTTTTCACGGTTTTCGCTTTTCATAAAATTCGATTTTATGCTTTTCATGGATGGGAAAACATGATCCGAAAACGAGATGATTTCTATTGAAAATTTCCGAACATTTTTGAATGCAGAAATGATATCGTATTGAATTGTTCTTGAAACTAGAATAATCACGAAAAATGACTTAACTTTTTCATCTTGTAATTTAAATAAGAAAACTAAAATCAAATTCGATGGGCGAAATAACCCGAAACTTGAGCAAAAAAGTGCAAATTTCTGAGAAATTCGAGAATATTCGAAAAACTTCATTAATTTAGTCAATAAAAAAGTCTGTACTGAACCTTAACTCCATCTGAAGAGAAATATTTGCCGTCAATCACTCGATATCAAATATTATTGACTCACCTGTAACAAAAAAACACAACAAATCATTGTTATAAATGTTGCACACTAAAAATTTTCGTTGATTAATTTAATTTATACACCTCAGTGCAATAAACGGTCCTTTATTGGCATGCTCGGGCCCGAAAAATCTTTTTATTGCCTTCGGTGTATGAAGTATACTCATACGATTATATTCCTCGGCTTCGCCTCGGAATATAAACTCGCATTCGTCCGAAAAAACTTTTTGCCCTTTGGAACATACGATACTATTAATATTACTGTATTTGCGAATTTAATTTCCGGAAAAAAATTTTCCAATTCAAATTCACGGGTTCTGAATCATTTTTACACTCGTTCGATAAAAGTATTGTTTTACTAGCACAAAAAAGTCACGATTACATTAGTTCTAAAATTATTATCATCATAGTTGAAAATTCCGTTATGACAGTGTTTGGAGAAAATTATTATTACATTAATTAAAATATATTCATCAAGTAGTTCGAAAAAACTATAACTACACTAGTTTGAAAAATTAAAATATTTCGAAAAAACCATTCTGACACGAGTTAAGAAATCATCGATACAAATCGTTTTGAAACTAGTTCATCAAAAATCATTATTACACTAGTTCAAAACAATTATCATAACACTAGTTTAAAAAATGCATAACTACACTACATGGATTGAAAAAATGGATTACCACAATAGTTTGAAATAACTCATTACTATACTAGTTTAAAAAACTTTTCCATAGTATTACACTAGATCAGAGAAAGCATTATTTCCCTAGTTGTGGAATTACTACGTTTCTTAAAAAAATAATGTATTATACCGGTTTCGAAATCATGATTATACTGGTTGAAAAAATAGTACATTCCCCCACTAGTGTAAAAATGATTTCAAACACTGCATATTGCTTTCTCTCTCACCAAACGACTGTTCTTATGAGAGAGAAAAGGACAGTTGCGTAATCGCCCATCCCTACATATTGTATTTTTAATGACAAATAATTTTTCTGTGACATTCCCAATTATCACGATTTTATTTCCGAAAATGAAGACATGGGTTGTTGCAATTGCAGCAACCTTGACTCGGTACTTTTCGCGTTCCCCTGAAACTAGCTCCTTTATTTCGCGTCCCCTATTTGGGGCGACCCTTTTTTTTTGACGCCACGAGCTGCTTTCAACAATCGTATCGCTGTGGGTTATGGGAACGTAAATCATTATTCCCCAAAAGCGAGGCGACATGGAATCTGTCGTTGCGATCATATCGATTTGACGAGCTGCGAATAATACGCGCTGGCTTTGATAGAACTCGATGAGATTCAAATTTTCGGCTTTATAATAAGATGAACGAGTTGTTAATGGCAATGTTGGTACGGAAAGTCATGAATGATGATCATCAAATGCGTAGTAAATTCATAATATATCTTATGTATAGCTTGATGGAAAATTCAACAAAATTTTGTTTTTCATGTGTTGAGAAATACTTGAATACTCGAAAAGTGACGAATCGGGATATTACGATATGGAACAATTTGAGAATTTCGGAATTGTGGGATTTTTTTTTTTTGGATCTCGAATTTTAACAGATTTTGAATTAGGCAAGAGTCTTTTCCTATATTTTCGTTTTTTTTTTTTTTTTTTTTTTTTTTTTTTTTTTTTTTTTTTTTTTTTTTTTTTTTTTTTTTTTTTTTTTTTTTTTTTTTTTTTTTTTTTTTTATTAAAATATTCAAAAATCTGCTCGAAAAACTGTACTTTGGTGAAATTTACGACTGAAATAGATATTGTATATCTACAATAATAGCACATGATATCGCTTCTAATATTTCTTAATCTATCAAATATATATTTATTTCTCAATTAAATATAGTTTCCATAAATGCTCGGGGGTGCAAACGACAGGAGTTGCGTTTAAAACGTTCTATTTCGGTTATTTTTGTCCTTCCATTCGTTCTTGTGTAATGTTGATATACAACATCTTTTTATTGACAATCGAGAGCCAACGAAAATTTTTTAAATCATTTCGGTTGTTCCAACCTTTTTCCCGTCCGCGTTATTTTTTTTTTTTTTTTTTTTATCATTTAATTTAACATCAACTCATTTAACGTGATGGTATAGGCCTACTGGGGAAAAGCACCACGTAAAAATAAAAAAAACGCGCCTGTTCCTCGACCTCTGGGGTGGTGTGGAACTAGAGAGAGTACTGAATATTCGCGTTTACGGTCGTTTTTCGTCTTAATTTGATTGATCCAATTTTCATGTCATTTCATTTATAGTAATAATTTATGGATACTTACAGGAATTCCACAAATTTCGACAAATCCGAATTTTTAGACATGTTCAATCATTTCTAAATTTCTAAAATGTCGGGAATTTTTCAAGTTTTTTTAATTATTGGTCAATCATTCAGAATGTTTGAACATTTTTTAATTCGAGAATATGTTTTCATAAATAGTCGAGTTCTGAAGCTTGACAAGATTGCGCAATTCTGTTGTGATTTTGACTTTTTTATTTGAAATAAAAATATTTTTCCATAAATCTTTAAATTCTGAAGCTTGACGAAATTCCGTAATTCTGCTGTGATTTAAAATTTTTTATTCGAAATAAAAATATTTTTCCATAAATCGCCAAATTCTGAATTTTGACAAAATTCCGTAACTCTGTTGTGATTAAAAACTTTTAGTTGAAATAAAAATATTTTCCCATAAATCATTAAATTCTGAACCAATTACAAGAAATATATTTCATATACTTCAGGGCAAGTCAAGGGCTATTTATCGTCCTGGGAGCTTCGGAAAAGTGCGTTCATATCCTTTCGGTGTATAGTAGTATATGTAACTAGTACGCACAATTTTTTTTGTAAGGTTTGTGGACCGAGGAGAAGCCGAGGACAACAATCGCACTCGTCAAAGAACTTCGAGAATTGGAAAATATATGTAACTTCTGAGTTATACAAACCTGCGAAATGTTTTGAAAATGGAGGACTTTCGGAATGTAAAATCCTCCGAAATTTCTCCTGAATGTAACCTGAAAAATTTCGAAATTTCCAAAACTTCAGAAAAACCAGAACTTCGAAACTTCAAAATATTCGAAATTCTTAAAAATCCTGAAATTCAAACATTACATAACAATCAATTTTTACATGATATGCATCAGAACAATATTAGAACAATCTAAAGCACTTACATTAAAACACTCGAGATTTTACGAGATATTTCACATAATTTTGTTAATTTTTTTTTTTTTTTCAATAACAAAGTCAGAAAAAGTTGCTCGCAGAAACGTTCATTTTATAGGGATAAGAGGATCAGAAGTTAACTGAGGGTGCAGTAATTTTTGGGAGCCCTTAATTTACCACGAGAGTTCCATTCGGCTTTTGACGTGGTCAACTTGGGTTAAGCTCAAGATCTCGGCATTCAAGTGACCGAGATATTGGACCTTCGAGGTACAACGTCACTTGTAGTTAATTCCAAAGAGGATTAACAATCTCCATCACAGAAATACTCATTTCTGTAGTTATCGTTTATTTAATGACACAGAAAACATTCCCTTTTCAATTAATCGAGGAATTTCTTTCTGTGTCGATCGCAATTTCGATACGAAATAAAAAGTTTTAGTGATCATAAAAATAATCGAAATAACATCTACAAGGAGTTGGAATCCAAAATAGTTGAATTCTACATGTATATATGTAGTCAAGTTATGATTATTCAGATTCTGAATATTTAGAACCCAGAATAGTTGGACTCTGAATTGGATGAAAATGCGAGGAGAAAAGTTTTCAGGAAAATGCGCGATAGCAGTGTTTCAAAATAGAAAACACCTATGTAACACTAAAAAATCGAGTGAGTATAAAAAGAAAAATCTTCAAGAGTCTGGGTCGAGTGCCAATTCAGTCGCTCTGCATTTGGCACAATCGACTTACGAAAATAACTTTTCTGACGATTACTGACGATTGCTGGGTAATTTACGGTTTTTCCGTTCGAGCTTTCGCTGATAACAAGTGCCAATTAGAAAAAACTAAGATAGCGAGTAAAGTAGTGAAAATTCTCTGACAATAAAGCAGGATTTCAGCTTCCGAGTTGTTCGCTTTTTATGGAAGATGATTTACTGCTATCGTGAATATTGGAGGTACTTTCGTATAATCCTCGCTTACTTTGCACATTTTCATATTCTCATATAACTGGATTCTGAATTCGAATTTTCATTTTGTTATGAGAATTGTGGATGTTGAGATTTTTTGAACTACTTTATTATGGTAGGGGGGGGGGGGGATAAATGACGAAATAATTAATAAATCAAATAAAATCTAAGAAATTCATAAATATTTGAAGAAAAAAAAATTGTTGAAGCCAGATAAAAATTATCTACAATCATCAAACTTTATAAATTTCTAGATTTTGAATCAATTATAAATTTTGAGTTTGCTTCAATTTGGAATTAAGGCATTCCGAGATAATTCAATTTATAAATTGAATTTCGTATTTATTTTAATTTGAATCTAACTGGAAGTTCGTGAATGGTAAATATATATGTACTTGCGAATTTTTATTAAAACTCGACTATTTTTTTGGAATTTTGCAAGCTTTGAATTTTCTGCACTTCAAAGTTACGAAAAAATCTACAATAACACGAAACGTATCAGAACACGTAAATTTACGTAAAAAATGCAACACGCTATTTTTATGGATTTTACGAACTTTGAATTTATGAAAAATGCCATAAAAAATCTCCTACAACACGAAACGTTTCAGAACGCGTGATTCAACGTAGAAAATGCAATGCGCTATTCACATTGGATACACAAATAATATATGCAAATAGCGCCAGCTTTTACACCAAACGATATTTTCATCAAGAATAAAAGTGCGAATTGAAGTGCATCGTAAATACGAGATTGAAAAAAGCAAGTGCATCAAATTGAATTATCTGGCTTCCAAACAAACATTTCATTCGATTTCAGTTTTCTATTCAGTTTCGGAACTTTTTTAATGTCAAATAAATATAAATGAATCGTATTCTTCCATCAAAAAACACATATTTTCATGGTTTCAAATACATAGTGTTCAGATAACAAATTTTTTCGTATTCATAAGCGTAAGTATTGTGTGTAAGAAGTGACTGATTTTTTTATACTATCAATTTTGGATTTAAACGCTTCTCAAACTCGTAGCGTAATACACTGTCTTTTTTTAAACGACTCAATTTTCATTTCGTTTTGTACAAGAGCCTGAAAACACATGAGAATTGACCAATCGAGATAAATCCCCAATATTTAAAATTTCATAAATCGATAAAAAGAATATTCAACTCAGAAATCAAGGCGAGTTTTTTCCAACAGGAGTATATACGTGATTCGTACCTTTGTCGAGTCCCATCACGAGTCTTTTATTTCCGAGGCGAAAGCCTTTTGTAAAATCATATAGAAACCATTGTTTTATCAATTTTTTGTTCGGGCACTTTGTTGAAAGGTTTTCGCGTGCACAGAACGCAGGACTCGCATTGTTCTGACTCGGTGACAAAAATCAGAACGAGTGTTTAATTGAATCCAGGGGGTGGAATGGGGAGGGGGTGGCAAACTTGCGCTCTCTCAATACTTCATGACAGAACTGAAAATGCATGACGAGTGAATAATCTTAAATTGAACCTAAATTTAACCTTATTATGCCCTTTTTCATTAAGTAGGGAATGTCAGTTTCTGGAATTCCCTCACAGTGTTATTCCCCTTAATTTTTGTAAGTTGACCCTCAGTTCAAACTCTCAACCTTCACAGTTTTTTGGACAACTGGAATTCCTTTTTTTGGACAACTGAAAAACTTACCCCTTAAATTTCAGTGTTTTTGGGCCAATTCGTAGAATCTAAGGTCTTAGGAAATTTTGTAAGGTTCAGAATCAAACCTTACAATCAAGCGAAGGTTAACCCTGCAATCAAAATTTAACCCTCAAGAAGATGATCAACCGTAGAAAAATTCAGGGTCAACCTTAATTCGAGGGTTAACCCTGAGAAGCCGAAGAGAATTTCCGAGGGGCGATTCACTCTGGGAGTCAACTTGGGAATCAAACTGGGAGTCATGATTATGGGAGTCAGGGACAGGGCGGTCCCTAGGTTTTGTGGGGTCTGAGGCAACGATTTTAGACGGGCTTCCTCAATTAAATGTTCTTATGACTGATAAATTGAAGTTTTTACGTTGAAAATCCTCCAACAAATTAAAAATTTTTTCCGAAACGAAATTTGAGCTGGAGTCTTATAAACTGATAAAAAATGGTATATATATAAGCAAAATAATCCAAAAAAGGTTAATTATTTGCATATTTTTGAAAATGTAGAAAAATTTCTATAAAAATTTTTTTTTTCGACAACTTTTATAAAACCACTCTATAAAAAATGCAGATTTTATAAAACTTTCATAAAACCGACCTTGTCAAAATTGTTATCAAAATTTTTTATAAGGTTTTTATAAAAACTAGAATCACTAGGGCAAACATCATAAAATCCCATCCATCACACACTTCTCCCTGAACTCAAAACCTCAAGAGAAATACCCCCCCCCCCCCCCACCCCTCGATCCACCAATGACGTTGAGTGAATTCACCCCGCGCGCAAAATGTTTCGGAATCCCAAGAAATTCGCAATCCCTTAATCACAAAGATGAATCGTGAGTTGGCAGCGCGACGGGGAAGTTTGTTCAAACAGAAATAATGGTCGTCCGAAGGGAAAAGGTAACGAGCGGACAATACCCCGGCGGGAGTGTCAGTTGTAGAGTCCTAATTCTTGCAAGTCCTCTCCATCTTACTCTACCGACTCGCCAGGTTTATCGCCAGGTTTGCATTCGCGTATTCCCAGGTGCCGCGTTTCGTCTCGGATAAAACTGTCACTTCCGCAGCGGCGCTACAAAACTTGACTTTCCGCAATTAATTTCGATCGCTGCAATTGACGGGCCACCGAGATCAAAGACTCGCGATCCTGATATCGAAGCAGAGGATGCGGTTCCAAAGCGGTGGCAAGTTTTCACCGGCGAATATGCTCGATCAGATAGAATCGGAGAATATTATTTGAGTGTCTTGAACGGTAATGACTTATGTTATCATCGAAATCGTTCTTTTTGGAGATCTGACTGTGAAATTGATGAACTTTGGACTATTTTGACAATTTTCGGGAGTCTACTGTATTTGAAGAAGATTTTTCGAGATACGACTATATTTGAAGGACGCTTATGAGAGTCTACTGTAGTTGAAGGACATCTGTGATCTTCTGCTATTTTTCAAGTGCAATTTTTCAGAGAGTCCACTGTAATTAACAGTGGCGGTTGCGGGGGGGGGGGGGGGGGCTGGGGGGGCTGTAGCCCCCCCCCCCCCCCCCCCCCAATATAAATTTCTACGACAACTAGGAGTGTATTTTAATCAAAAATGGAATTTTTCGGATTTTGAATTCTCAAAGTTGGCTCGGGTTTTGAATTCTCAAAGTTCGCGATCTTCAATGATGAACTTTTTAGATTTTATTGTTTCAGTATAGTGGAATATATATAATGAATTCAGAAGTTTCTGAATGAAAAAAGTCGTTTAATATTGAAAATTCCGGAGGTCAATCTCGAACCTTAGGAAATGGAATTTCCAAGGTTTCGAATACTAAAATCACAAATCATAAATTTACTATTATTATTTATTATTTGTCAGTCATTTGCAGTCAAAATTGCAGTTCACAAATTTTAGGACGTTTCGAATTCCGATCTACGTGTTCATTTCCCGGAATTTTCCATTCGTGAAAAAATGATAACTGATAACACGAACGCTTATCCAGCCAAGTTCGAACTGAGACAATCACATGAAAGTACATAGATCGTTAAGTCAACGGCCCTTAAGAGGCGGCGAAAGTCGCTTAATGCGATTATACGGAAGTATGAGTATGCGAGCGTAGGTAGACGCAGGATGTGCATACGGGACTGTGACCCCGCTTGCGATGATTGTGAAAAATGTGCATTAGACGGAAAAACTCGATGATTATACGAGATAATGACTTTGGTACGTTCGTGTGCAATTTTTCCGATACCATGGAAAAACACGTCTCTCCGTAAAATTTCTATTTACCGAAACTAGAATCTGATACGACCTAAACAAACCTAATCAATCGTGAAAAGAATTTCGATAAATTAGTTTTCGATTCGTCATGGTCCACCCAAGCGAGGACTTAAGTTTCTTAAGATTTACGATCATTCTGCGCGATCTATGAACGTCGAGAAGTTTGTTCAAAAATTTGCTCGACTTCGAAAATGTCGGTCAAAAATAGTCTTGAATGATCTCTTCTCCAGAACAATCAACGACGATTTTATGGAAAAACCATCGAACAAACACGAAAAACCGAATATTTACGGTGTCAGAAAAAATTGAATATGTTCCATTTTTTTCCTTTTCGAAGATCCTACTCAATTGTCTCTGAAGAATCGATTCCTGAGGACAAAAAACTCCTTGCTGCAAAAAGGTCGTGTTTCAATCAAGAGAAAATCATCGAGATCCCGGATTTTTCAATCAATCGCGAAACAAAGTCTAGGGAGTAATTGCGCAATGTCAAGTTCGCGACGTGCTCATCAAATTAGATCAGTCCGACGCATCGGCGTCTGCTCGCTTTCTCGGGCGATTGTTCTGGCAGGATAATAATTACGGGCATTAAGTAGATGATCGCAAAAAGAGCTAAAGGACCTTCGTTAACTGTCGAAGAGATCCAGAGTCACCGATTTCTCTCGGTTTTCTGCAATCTCCCGAGTTCCGAGTTTATATTCGGCGATGTTTATCGGTGAAAATTCAGTGACTGTCATTACTTACGAAGTTTCTAAAGGGATTCGAGATGTCGATGGAAAATCTGCAGAATCTTTTAAAATGGAAATGGTACTATGGAAATTGCAAGTTTGTCATTGTTTTGGAAAATTAGATCTAACTCATGAGTGGATGTGTATGAAGGTTAGAGAGAAGGGTAAAAAAAGGGTTTCCAAGTTTATATGAATTGGTGTGAATGTTGGAGTTCGGAATTATTTTGACGTTTAAAAGTTGTGGAGCTCTGGAATTTCTGGTGTTTTGGAACTTTTGAAGGTTTCGAAATTTTTGACATTCTTGAATTTTGAAGATATTATGAAGTTCTATGGTTTTCTATGGTTCCAAAATTGGAGAAGTTGAAGTTTTGAAGGATTGCAAAGAATTTTGAAATTTTTGAGATTTTGGAAGTTGAAAAGTTATGCAGTTTCGGAATTTCTAGTTTGTGAATTTTATTAGTTTCGAAGTATTTTTAAGTTATGAAAACTTATAGTTCCGAATTGTTGAGAGTTTTGGAACTTCGAATTTTTGACGAGTTTGGATAAATTTTTAAGTTTCTGAATAATTTTGAAGTCAAGTTTTAGAACTATGGAGTTTCTGTAATTTCGAAGGTTTAAAATAATTTCAATGTTTCGAAGCATAGAACTTTTGAAACTTTAGAATTTTCGGGAGGATAAAGTTCTGACGTATTTGGATTGATTTCAAAGTTTTCAAACATTTCTAAGTTTTCAAGTTGTGAAGTTTGAGAATTACGAAGTTTCGAAACTTTTTAAGCTTGACAAAATTGAAAATTCTGAAATTCTTAAATATTGACGAATTATGTGGTTCTGCAGTTTTATAAGTTTCGAAAACGAATAATAATAAACTTTTTGAAAGCTTTGGAATTTCTAAGTGTTCAAACTTTAAAATTCAGAGAATTCTCAAGTTTTGATGAATCTCTATCAATTTTGAATTTATTTTAACATTTTCAAGTTTCTAAGTTAAAAAATTTTGGAATTCAAAAGTTCGGGGCTTATAAAGCTTTTGAAATTTTGCAATTTATAGATTTTAGTTTGGAAGAATAATAAAATTTTAAAGTTCCGAAAGTTTCCAAGTTTTTTGACAGTAGTTGTGAAAAGTTTGTGAATTTCTAGACATTCATAAACATTACAATATTTGAAGCTTCAAAAAATTTAGATTTTGTGAAGCTTAAAAGATTCTATCAAATTTTTCAAAATTTCAAGATTTCAAAGCGCCGACGAATTTCGATGAATTTTCAAGTTCCAAAAAATTTCAAAATTCCGAAGCAGTAAACATTTGGAATTTTCGGAATTCTCAAAGCTTCCAAAGTTTCACAAATTTCGAAATGTTAAAGGAAAATTATTTTCTCCGAAGTTTGGAACTTCCAGAAAGTTTCGAACTTCCGAAAGTTTTGGGACTTCGAAGTTTTGAGAATACCAAGATATTTCCATGTATTCAAGGAATTTGAAGTTGAAAAGTTGGTGAGTTTTTGAATTTACAAAATTTCAAAGTTTTGCGATTGTGAAGTTTTGACTAATTCATATGAATATTTAAAATCCAGCAGGTTTTAAAAATTTCAAATAATTTCAAAGTTCCGAACAATTCCCAAATTTCTAAGTTGAAGGGTTTGTGATTTTCAAAGTTTCGAGAAGGCCGAAAATTCCAACTCCCTCCAGAAACTCCACATTCGTCGCAAAAATATCACCCCACTTGTTGCGAAATGCACCATTTTTCACGAGGTCAAGTAAAAAGGTCGGGAGATAAAAGGCGAAGCACGGTCGTTTTCCCGGTGTTTGTAGTGTGTTTGTAGCGCGAACGCGGCAATGCTAATAGGGTGGCCACTATCAGCCGACTGGAGAATAATGGACAGTCATCGGCGAAGATGGCCCGCCATTGTCCTGGGCCCGTTATAACAGCTCGATTAACGCTCGAATCGCTGCGATTTCGATCTCTTTTTCCGCCTTCATTTCCTCTTGGCCCTATCGCTGGCTGTTTCAATTCACAGTCCCAGAACATCTGGACTGCGCGTTACGCTCAAATATTGCAACTCCCATGTGTACGCCGTGATGCCTGAGGGGCTATTCACTTTTGGCGTCATTGACCCAGCTTCGCTGGGATCATCGTTTAAAACCGTCCGAGATATTCAAAATTGCGACTCTAATCAAAGGAGCGAGTTCGAAAGGTGTCGAGTTCTATTCCCAATGCCTTGGGAAAATATGCATTGTGCGTCTTTTACGGAAATTCCCCTCAACTTGAGGGTTAACCCTTAATTTTCAAGGTCAGTGGCGGATCTAGTGGGAGGGTTTGGGGGGTTCGAACCCCCCCCCCCCCCCTGAAAGTTCAGTACAGTTCACATTTCAACTTTGAAGTTCTAATAATTGGACATTTACGGTTTGGAATAGTAGTAAGAACTTTAAAACTTAGGCACGAAATTCGGAGTACAAAGTACAAATTTGAAGTTTGAGGTTTGAATTTGTAGTTAT
>JAPYZK010006235.1:0-18634 GCA_030522785.1 Platygaster equestris
AAAAAATTTCTGAAATTCTCGAAATTACCGCAAATTTTTATAATTCTCTCATTTTCTGATTTTTCAATAATTGCTGAATTTCTGAATATTAAAAAAAATGTCTCATATTCTCAAAATTATCAAAAATATCTAGAATTCTCCAAATTTTGAAGAGTTTTTAAAATTTTTTCTCAAAATTCCTAAAATGTTTGAATATTCAAAAAATTCCCGAACTTTTCTGAAATTCTCTAATTTTTTAATAATTCTAAAAATTTTCATTATAAGTTCTCGTGCACTTGTAAAAAAAAAAAAAAAAAACACACTTTATCACACTAGTTGTGAAATCTAGTATCTTCAGCCAACGTAAATCATCATTTTAAAACTTTTCACCGCGCGAAAGCCACATACGGTGTTCGACTTCTATAACACGGTCGAGATTTTTGGCAGCTGTGGGGCGAAAGCGTGGAAACGAGCTGTGCCGAAAATTTATAGATATCCGGTAGTTTAACCATATCCATCTAAAACGTATTTCAAACTTGCACGTTGGACAAATTCGGACTCTATGCAAATGTCCTAAACGAAGTTCAGTGGATGAATGCAGGCAAACTAGCAACTACCGGTCCCAAATTATGGTCGCGTTTGTTCATTGACCCCGAATGTTGGTCAGTCCATGGTTGAATTGGACAAGTGCAAAACATTGAATTTAGCCCGGGGAATCCTGGGATTTTTCCTATAATCATTAATAATTTGGAGAATCATGAAATTGTCAGGAACTGCAGTACTTACCAAAGAAAATGACTACAAATTGTTCCAATTACACCCCATGATTTCGAAGTTTACTCGATCGGAACAAAAATCTAAATTCGAAAATCGTTCAATTTGTTTTATATACAATCATACGAAATGTGGTAGCATTTTTGCAAGGGTTCCGGTGTATATTAAAAATTACTCAGTTACGCAAGACAAGTAATTAAGCGAAAATTAGAGCTAGGAAAACGAGGAAGAAATTTGCGAGAAATTTCGTGCTCCATTACGATATACAATCCACCAACAGCTCGGAATTGATTCGTAAAAAGCCGGTCTTATTTTCGTGTGCTCGTTCCTTCGAAATGAATGACTCGAGCACGACGGAGCTTCACCGCAAAGTACTCCGGACTTGCGAGAAATTGTAGAATAAACTGAAAAACGCTAACATGCAACATTTCGGGAGTTGCATTTTATGTAACAGCACGTGAACATGAAATTACTAGATAGAGAGGAATATGGGTAGATAACGGTTGAGGATTTTTGACCTTACACTTTGAAGATAAAGCTTAGATACCTTCTTTTTAAATTGGGAGTGTTAGGAAATTTCAAAATTTCTCGGATTTCATGTTTCAATTGTTGGTGAATGAGTTTCGAAATTTTTCTGGTTGCTGAATTTTCGGAAATTTCGGAAAATTCTGAAGTAAGAATTAAAAGTTTCGAAATTTGTTAATTTCCATCAAAATTCTTGATGAATTTCGAAGTTTTCACTCGTATTAAAGTACTCTGAATTTACGGGATTTTAAAGTTCCGGAAATGTCACAAGTTTTATAAAATTACAAAGTTTTGAAAATATCTGGAATTGCCGAAGCTTAGAATTTCCATCAAGTACTCCAGGCATGAAAATACGCTAATGATATTTTCAATTCTTCATCAAAAGCAAATTAAAAAACCGTATCAAAATACACGAGCTGTGATAAATCCTCCTAAAACCAGCACTATGAAGATGGAGCTTAAATCCTTTTTTGTGGGAAATTGGGAGTGTTTGGGAATTTTGAAATTCCTTGGATGACATGCTTTAATTGTAGGTAAATATGCCTGATAATTTTTCAGGTTTCTGAAGTTCTGTAAATTTCGAAAAATTCTAGAGTATAAAAACTTGAAAATTCCGAAATTTTCTAATTTCCTTCAAAAATCTTGTTAAATTTCAAAGTTTCCACTCATTTTTTAAAGTACTTCGAATTTCCGGGGTTTTGAAGTTTAGGTACTTTCCCATGTTTCCATAAAATTCCGAAGTTATAAAAGTATCTGAAATTACCGAAGTTTCGAATTTCCGCCAAGTACTCCAAGCATAAAAATACGCTAATGATATCCAATTCTTCATCAAAAGCGAAGAAAAAAACTGTATCAAAATACACGAGCTGTAACAAATCCTCCCAATTTCAGCACTTTAAAGATGGAGCTTAGATGCTTTTTTTTTCGAAAATTAGGAGTATTTGGGAATTTCAAAATTCCTCAGATTTCATGTTTCAACTGTTACTAAATAAGTTAGGGGATTTTCCTGGTCCCTGAAGTTTCAGAAATTCCGAAAAACTCTTAAGTATAAAAGCTTCAAAGTTTCGCGATTCTTTAATTTTCATCAAAAATCTTGATAAATTTCGAATTTTTCACTCATTTTAAACTGCTCCGAATTTCCAGAATTCCAAAAATTCCGAAATTTCACATGTTTTCATAAAATTCCGAACTTCCAAAAACATCTGAAATTGTCGAAGTTCCAAATTTCTGCCAAGAACTCAAGCTATAAAAATACGCTCACTATATCCAATTCTCTATCAAAATCAAAGAAAAACCCATACCAAAACACACGAGCCGTAACAAATCCTCCAACTCCCAACATCTTGACATCACCCTGGTTCCTACAAAAAGAATCGCGAGAAGACACTCGAACATCCCCGATCCCTTTCCTTCGCTTTATTTTTCATCTCTCTACAAGCGCCCCGATCTCGAATACTTCTAAGTGCTTTTCGTTGTCTGTTTTCGGCTAATGCCGAGAAAAGCATCGATCCCCGGCATCGTTTTAGACCGATTATTTTACGGTAACTTTCTCGAACTACCTCAAAATCGAGAAGAATACGAAACTTCGGAAAATCCCGTCGGAGTGGATGAAAACTTCGGGCTCCTAATTGAATTTGAAGTGCGGGCGAGTCGACGGTCACCTCTGCAGGGTTCTGGTGCCCGTTCGGTGTAATCAAAACTCGTCATCGTAAATCTTGTCGAGCGCATAAATGTCTGGCGCACAGTAATTTTCGAACACGGGGGATTCGCGGGGAGTAATCGCTTTTTTCGAGTAAAGTTGATCTTATGACTGCGTCTGCGTAAATACGTGTTGCATTATGACCCTCTGGCCCGATGCCAACCCAACCTGGCTGGGGCTCTTGGTAATCAGTGCAGTCTTTTTCGCTGACATTTTTGTTCCGAGCTGCTCTTTTGTCCGCCGAGCCACGTATGAATAAATATTATCATCACATGCCGAACACCGATAGTCGTGATTTGATGTGTTTTTTGTCTGGCCGGTCGATACTTTCAAATCTTGGGATGAATGTCCCGACATTTTGACAAATTGGGCGATTTATCGTGATGCATTACGCAGCGTGATAAGCATGATAATGTACCAGAGTTCATGGGATGGACGGGATGATGTATGGGACTTTCCGTATTTAGAAAGCATTTTGTGCTTCTCTCGCGAGCACGTGTTACCTCCTTGACCTCGCTTCTAACATCTTCCGACTGCGGACTGCAGAGGAATACCAAATACTGGCTCTCGTTAGGGCGCCAACGTAACGCTTTAATCACTGCAAGTTTCGGGAGCTCAGCCCTCGTTCGCTTAGATTTGCCACCCATTGTTTCTGTGCACATACGGAGTGGCGCAGTGTGTAACTTCCTGTTAAGGGAGCGCCCTTCAGGAATTCTGAGTGTTGTTTCTGGATCGAGATGTGTATTGACGCGAAAGGGAAAGGCTGGGGAGTGTACATGAGAAGAGTTCTTTAGATTTGGAAGGAACTGAGGAAAGTTTCGTGAATTTGGGAATTGAAGAAAAATATTTGAATATTCCGTAAGTTTGGATGTTTTTTGTGGAAATTTCGTTGCAGTCTGGAAATTTTGGGAAAATGAGGGATTTTCGATTATTTTTCGTACTGAAGTTCTGAAAACTTGCGGACTTCTGAAATGCCCAGAACTTTGATGGTTCCAAAAAGTAGCAACATTTGAACTGAGAAATTCTTCAAAACTTCGAAATTCTAAAAATTTCTGAAACTTTGGATCTTTAGAACTTCGTGATTCTTAGAAATTTTAGAACTTCCGGAAATCTCGAAATTTTCGAAACTTTCAAACGAAAAATTGCACAAATTTTTCGTGAAAATTTCATTGCACTCTGGAAATTTTGAGAAAATAAGGTAGATTATTTTTCGTAATTTTTTGAATCTGGGAAAAACTTTGAAAATTTTTCTAACCATAGTGAATTTTTACCGATGAATGAAAACTGAAAAAATTAATTAAGAATCGCTATAGTTTTTCAAAATTTCAGGTATTCTCAAGATTTTCGAAAAATTTCAGAATTGTCATGTACTTGCAATAATTGGGAACTGTATTCAAGTTTACGTAAAACTTTGTGATTTTTCGTACCATTTCCAAATCAAAATCAGTTTGATATAATAATATTTTGAATTTCATCAGAAGAGGGCACAGACACAAATCTTCCCTAGGGATTTGATGAGTCTATATGAATAAACTCTTTGATCCGAACGTGTGAAAAAGTTCAATTGAATGGAACATTGATAACTTTGACACGTGGTGATAGTCAGTCAGATACCGATCTTACAGAGAAAAATTCAAGCACATCTCTTAGATGTATATATGCATCTGAAGACTCCTTGATGTTAAATTCCAGCATAATTATCTGTTCTCGTTAATTAATGCTATCAGCGATGCATAATTAGATTCCTAACCCATCCAAGAATGTTTGAGATAATACATCGTTTCGCATTGACAGTTTTATAATTTTCCTTGCAAGTCATTTTTAAAGTTTTCATTCAGCGAATTAACCCGGATTTTCATTCATTTCAAATTATCTATTTTTTCATCGTGGAACTGTCAACATTTATTCCAAGATTTGATTATTCAATATTTCCATTTAATAAATTGCAACTACGACTCCGAATAAACTTCATCAAATCCTTGCGGAAACACCTAAAAAATTCCTCTCGATTTATCAATTAATTCAATTTCCCGGTGTGAAAGTTTCATATCCACGTGGACCAAATTAGAAATGATAAATGCACGGAAGAAACCGCATTACGGCCCGCACGTTAAATCTTGCCGCATCGGCAGTTCTCTGCGACTTGCGCTCAGTTTCATGCACTTTGTAACTCGTACGTAATGGGGAATAAATATGCATAGGATTTAATTTCACACAGAACATTCTGATAAACGTAGAATGATTTTTTTTTTTTCATTTGATAAGACAAACAAAATCTCGTAATCGAAGTTAAAAAAAAATAATTACTGATTATAATTTTGAGGCGGGTAATTTTCAACGATGAAAAATTATGAGAATGTAGACATCCTAAAGTAGTATGGCAAAGGAATATTTTTATCGGAATTAATCATACAGAAAATTATGTATTTCGAAAGTCATCCAACTATAAGATGACTCCGAAATTTCAGGAGCTCATTTTGTTCTGTCTGTTCGTTGGGTTTGGGATCTCAGTTTAGAATTTCACGACAAATAGAGTGAAATTTTCGACCGACTTATCATTGTCCACTGGATCTTTGAATTCCAAATCCCCGGGTTTATTTAGCTTGTTGAATGTCACGATTTGTTTCGGTTCTCCACGAAGCATCCGCATTGCGACTGTTTTACGTTCATGACGTGTTGGATTATGTAGACTTGGGCGAATTTTTTCAATCATCAATCATTTCACGGTGTTGCTTACTCTCCCTGAGTAATTCTCCTTATTTTTTCTTGATTCAGCTCACACAAAATTATACAGAAATACAGTGGCGTTGTGGTAAGAAAATGTTCTTCTGGGATTTCCGAATGTGAATCATTTGATGACTGTCACACATTTTTCGTGAACGTCGCAAAAAAACATTCATCGTCGCAATGCGAAATTGTTCGAAAATTGCTCCGGCGATGATGAACATAATTTTCCTCTTTAGAAAGTTATGACGAAATTCGAGCGTGCACGGAATACGTAGGAAAAGTGAATTTCGAAAAACAAGAACTAGAAGAAAGTATGTTCTCTGAATTTTTATGATCAAAATGAAAAATTCAATGTAAAAGTCATAGTAGTCGTGTCGAGTGTTCCGCTCTGACGAATCGAAAGACGGGGGTGAATTGGAAGGCATTCGTTTAAGAGAGGAATTTATCCCAAGTTTGTCCCGACACTGACCCCGTGATACGTGACTCTGAAAATGCGGTGTTTCATGTCGGACTTTTCTTTGCTAAAGTTCAGCGGGTGCATGAAAACAATGAGGCGTGAGTGGAGGTCGATCGAGATCACAAATTGGTTTATTCTTGTGGTATGAAGACATTCGGATGAGGTCAGTTTTTTTAACAATTCTGGAAGCTAGTGGAAATTTTTGATGATGTAAAGGTCATTGAACTATTGGATTTTTCGAAGGCTTCTGAAGTTTCAAGAAATTTATAAGTACGAAAAGTTGGGATTTGAGAGAATGATATGGAAATTCTGATGTTTTTCTGTACAAAATCTAATGAATTGATGGAATTTTGGAGTTTGAGTGTGTTTTACAGATTTTTATGCAATTTTGTTCCATGAATGTTACAGAATTCTCAAGGATTTGCCAAAATTTCGAGTATTTCTGTAGATTGCTGCATATATTGACTTCTTTTCAGAATATTTTTGAAATCAGTCAGAAACTCGAGTAGTTTTGAATTAATTAGTATTTTACGATGATTTCGAAAGTCATCGGTAGTTTATCATTTTATGAAGATGTTCGCCACAATTTTTAATTATTCTTAATCTTATTTGCAAAATTTATAATTCCGAAAAATTAGAATATTTCGAAAAATGTTTCAAACCTTTTTTTTGTGTTTATGAAAAATTGTGCGAAATTTTCACGTATTATCAAAAATTGTTTCTTTTTGTTCAATAAATTTTTGTTCGATAATATTCCAAAAAGTTCAGAAACATATAAGCATTTTTCAAAATCACCAAGAATTACAGATGTTCCTCAAAATTCAAAAAATCGATCACTATCTAGTAAATTTTCTAAATTTTCCAAAATTCACGATAACCTCAAGTTTTCAATTGTTCCAATCTTTCTCACATACTTAAAACTTTTCCAACAGCGCAATCAAACATTCATGATTCACGAAAACTTCTATGAATTTTTAGAAACACATGAAAAAAAAGAAAGAGCTACTCATCGTGAAAATTCATTCGAATTGCAATAAACTCCAAGATGAAAGAAAGTATATCACATCTAAAAATCAAATCATGATCAAAATGTTCCAGACAATTTTTAGAGGTGAAAAAAAAAATGAAATCATTTCCAATATCACATAAAATACAAAAGGGGGAAGAAAGTTCAGCAAAATCTAACGAAATCTCACCCAGGGTGGGGGAGGGGGTCCAAAGTGTGCATAAAACGTCGTATGTAATTTTTTCACAACCCCTAAATTCATATACGGCCCTACTCGGCCCTGTAAACGCGATTTCAACCACCCTTGTATATGGGAAAGTAGTATCCGGGGTGAAAGACATGTCATTCTGATAATTCGGTAAGTGGAGCAGTTGAATATGGCGTCGAGAGGTCACGCGGTTACAAGTCCCTGTTCGGAACTCCCATAAAATCAATATGGCGGTTATAACGCGAGGCCAGAGCGTCCTAGCGAGCGTGTATTTCTTTACCGCGACGGATTCCGGCGCGATAATGCGTAAAAACAGGGCTGGCAGCTGTGAAGGCACGGCGAAGAGCCGAGAAGGGAGAGGAACAGGAGCGCGCCAGGAACAACCCCAGCAGGGTTACGGGCGAGTCGTAGGAACCGCGCTTCGGAAAATCAATATAGAGTGGCGGAGGTAGCGTGCGGACGGCGCGTGGTTGCTCGGCTGGCTTTCGACGCTCTTCGAGTTTCTAGCCGTTATTACTCGTGCTTTTTTATACAATCCTTTGAACATTGAGATGGTACAATTTTTCATACTTACGTACGTATTGAATACGAAAATGACGGATGATTACTTATAGGGGTGGAGGAATTGTTTCTGGTTGGGGGTTGAGGATTGAGTGGAGGGGGGGGGGGGGGGGGGGGTGGGGGGCGGGGGGCATTCTAGTTTGGGGGAGAATGATGGAAATACAGTAAAAGTTTCAATTAGATGCATTGTTGAGATTTAGAAGCCCTGTACGATGTTTCTGAAATTTGAAGTCTTTGCGAAGACTATTTTTAGAAGTTGTGAAACTTTGAAGAATGAATTTTTGAGAATTTCATATTCGATGTTAATATTTATTGGGATTTTTGTCGATCAGTGGGATAATTTTGAAATTTCGAATTTTAGAGTTAAGGCAGCCTCCATGAATGATGTCACAGTTTTTTGGCATTTTTCCGACCCCCCCCCCCCCATCGTGTCACGTCACAATGTGAAATTTAAAAGGAGACGATAAATTTTTTGTGTTAATTCAATTAAATACGATAACGTGAGAAAATTAACGTGAAAGAGGGTTTTTTGGTCACCTTCCCAGTTTTTTCGAAGTAAGGATCATACATGGCTAAAAAAATGCTACACGAATTTTTGAAATCGAATGAAATCTCAGAATTTTCAAAATTTTTCAAATTCCACACAATTCAGAAACTCTACTTAATTTACAAGTTCCAAAAATTTATATTTGGTTATAACTTGTGATCTTTTTTGAAATTTCAAGATTTTCATAGTATTATTACATTTCGAAATCTGAAAGAATCCCATAATATACGGAAATTTACAAAATTTCGTAGGATGTTTGAAAAATTTTTACAACTTCCGAAAAATTATTGATTATACAAAATTTTGCATTGTCAAAATCTGTGACGTCACATTATCGAGAACTCCCCTCCTCCCCCTGTCACAAACTGTCACAGATGTACTGACCCCTCCCCCCCTTGGACCGTGACATTATTTATGGAAGCTCCCAGCTCCCTTCGTAAAGTTGTTAATTTTTGGATTTCAATCGAAATACAAGTTAATTAAATGAGAAAATCGTTCGTGAATTTATATTAAAAAAAGAATCACAAGAAAAGCTACAGATTTCAAAAATTTTATGGAAAAATTTCTCGAACCGTATAACCTTCTGAAATCAAAAAATTTTTTTTCATCAATACTTCGAAATTGTCTTAAACCACCAAAAACAGTCCTAAATGCTCTAGTATTTCAATGATTTGTCGAAAAGCTGAGCGGAAAAACCATGAAAATGCTCAACAATTCTATAAAACTCCGTGTCCTGGAGCACACTATACGGTCCAACGTGGAAGAATGATGTTGCGCGTTTATTGCATTATGACTGCGAAGTGTAGAATTTATGTATGCATAAACGTCAGTATAAAACGAGTAAGGTATGGCTCGAAATTCGAGAGTTTGATTTCTTTCGGCGGTTTCGAGTTTCATAGCTCAAATTCAATGATTGTTGAAATTACATCAAACCAGAGCTGACCTTAGACTTATTTCTGATATTCACTTGACGTGAAAATCCGGGGATCGGATGGGAATTCACCATCTAAGCCACTCTCGATAAATGGAGATGAAAAATAAGGCTTTGAAAGAGATTATGACTCCGAACTTCTGAGTCGCGAAGAGATGATAGTGGTTATATCCAAGCTCCGAAAAGATTCATACATAGGCATTAACTTCACGGAAAATTTATGACCACGTAATTTTTTTCAACATTAATGGACTGTAATCAGAATTAGGGCAGATTATAAATTTGCCTTCCATTGCCATAATCAAAGTTGCCGAACGTAATTGTTCATGAGGCAGAATTAAATGAGATCGAAAGTGGCTGTTGCTTTGATGAAAAAGTCCACAAATGTGTAGGGATTCCGCGGGGTAGAAATTGTTAGAATTCTAATCAGTTCTGATTAAGTGTTATAATTCTGATTAGTAAACGGATATTTTTGAGAATATTTGAAAATTTCTGAACTGTTTAATTCTCATTCGTTCAGTTTAAATGAATTTCCATATTTTTGTTCAATTCAATCAGTAAGAGTTTTACTATTGATTGAGTAGGATCAAAAAATTTTGGAATGTCATTCGGAGATTCACTACTCCACTGTGAAAAAAATTAAATTCGTGGAAATATATAACGACAACACTTATTTTCAAAAATTTAAATTTTTCCGAGAACATCTACATTTTCGAAAATAAATATCGTACTTTTTTCATTTGAATGAACAATAATTATAAGCATGCCTTCTGTTCCCAAACTATAAATTTGAAAAAAATTAGAATCAAACCACATATCGTTTTTGATAGAACAGCGATGAAAAGCTCGTTTCTGAAAATTCGATACTCAGGAAAACATGGCGCTAAAGAGTAATCGATTCAAATTCAGCGCACAAAGCTTAGATAAAAAAAGCATTCGAACAAGGAAAAGACTGAAATCCCCAAAAGCTGCCCATTGTAAGCCACGTAAGTGAACATGAATGATAAATTAGTCTAATCCAGTGCACACTTTTCATGTTGACATAACTATGAATAATCTAGCACAATCTATTGTTGACTCTAGTTTCGAAAATGACTTTCATGAACTCTTTATACACTTGTTCAAACTTAGTACCGACGTTCTGATTTCTAATGCGAGTACTAATTTACGAACTCGTTATTGCTTCATCGTTTATTCGAGCAAACAGTCTTTTCTAATAATAACAAATCCCAGAATCGAATAACCAGGGCTGAAAAAATTATTGTTTCCCACATAAAAAATTTCAAAATATCCTGACTCGAAGCCAAAAGAAACTTTTTCCAATAACTTCCCCTCCGAAAATCGAAATACTTCGAAATCAAAATTTTCTTCACCTCCAAATCATCAATTCGAGAAAAATACCCAACAATTACCACAACCCAATAACACCCAAAAACAACCCCCTATTTAAGGATATCTAAGGAACACCGTTCCTCTCGAAACCAACCCCTCATTTTCCCAGATGCCCGATTCCGTACCGAAAAATCGTCCAACGTGCAAGTGCTCGAGGCGGCCGACGATGACGAGTCAATCATATTCCTTCCCCGCGTTGGCAACACTGGGGGGTCTATTCACTTGCGCGCAAAGAGCCGTCAGCCGCCTTGCTTCATCCCCCGAGAGCCCGGCCCCGCGGTGGCGCGCGTGCTCATGCGCCATGTTACTTCCTGAAATGGAAAACGGGAGCTGGAGCGAGGGAGCGCCGGTGGGGGGTTGCGTTAGTAGTAAAGGTACACGTTGTGCCAGCCGGCAGTAGCGAGTGCCGTGCTACACACGGCGGCCCGACGTGGCTCGCGCCTTACGTTAATTAACGCGCGAGAGCGATGCCCGCCATTCGCTTCGTGAAAATCGCGACGCCGTCGATCCCAGGTGACGCCGAGACCCGAAAAACCCCTGAGACTGCCTCGCGAGCTTTTCCGCTCCGGCACCTTCCCCCTAGCTCCTTTTCCCTCCGTTCCCTCTATTTGACCAAGCCTCGCCTCTCGACAACATTTTTACTTTCCACCCTTCTCGAGGAAGGGCATTTTCCGCTCGCGAAATTCGGCTTGCGATCATTTTTCATTTTTCCCTCCGCTGGGTGACTCTGGCATATGCAAATGCGTTCGGCTTTCATTGATTTTTCGGAATGTAATTTAAAACGTGCCGGTTACGGAACTGAAAATTTGATACCGTTGCTTATCGGGTCGCTGTTTCAATATTGGAGCGAGATCGGGAAATCCGGGGACTGTTCTTGTTTTCTTGCATTCGCTGCAGAAATTGGAACGTGATTCCATAATCAGCAATAACGGTTGATCAATAAGCTATATCTCATCAAATCGCACCGGACAAACTTCGTTTATCTCGGGCGCGCTATAACGAATTCATTTTTTGGGATCGCGAAATTTATTGGTCCCGGGTTTCATCCCTCCAATCATCGATAATTTGAGCCCGGCCTGAAACGGATCCGAATAATTTGTGTTCTCGCGGGGCAGTCTCCCTTTCGCGATGCGGCATAATCATCAAAAAAGCTCAGCGAACAGAGTTGATGCGGATTGAACGATGATTGTGTCAACGACCTGTTTGTGTCCGTGGACGTGATACAGTGTTTCTTCGGGGTTCAAGGAGTTGTCGAGTCTTGACCCAGTGCTACCAAAGTGACGTACCAAAGTGACGAAGGATCTTAACATTAAGTGTGAATAGTGACACACCGGAATAGTGTATATATTCATCAACCAACGACCAATGGAATTTCGTCAATTACTAATGTCTTTACCTTGACCGTTCAAGTTTGAAACTTTCTATTAACGTAGAGTTTGATAGCGTGGCCTGGAGGCGATGAGCAACGAACCTGGCGAGCTGTCGAAAAAGGTAGGGATGATGTATTTTTTTCCTCTGAGTCAGGGAGTTTCCATGGAATTGTAGCAGGGTATCATTCTCCTCCCTATGTAACCCTTTCGACCCTCATTGTTTCCCTTTTCGTCCCCGTTCGATCAGTGAAGCCTGAGGGCTTGAAGGGACCAAAGAAACCTGAGTCGTCATCGACGCACGCTCGCCAAATCAGTTCGTTTTTGTCTTTGACGTCTCACGATAACTCGGGAAACAATCGCGATACTTGGCATGGAGCCAATTGTGGCGTACTTATACTACACTCGACATGATGGGATCGGGGAAAAAACA
Source organism: Platygaster equestris (assembly GCA_030522785.1). NCBI lineage: Eukaryota > Metazoa > Arthropoda > Insecta > Hymenoptera > Platygastridae > Platygaster > Platygaster equestris. The sequence continues at coordinate 12,607 of JAPYZK010006235.1, forward strand.
TGCGGACGTTTCCGCGGTTAATTGAGTTGTTTCCGATAATGGTTGAACGTTGATTAATTGGTCTGAATTGGTTGGGATTGGTTCTAATGGGGATTTTTCGGGAAATCATTGTTCAGTAGGTGATGATCATTTTATGGGGGTTATTTTTGGAAAGATTGTCGGATTATCAATCATTTGTGACGGTAGGATTGGAATTGAATTCGGGTGATTGGTTGCATTATTATGGTGTGATGAAATGCGAAAGTATGACAGGTTGTGAATGTTATCTTACATGCGGGCATTTTTTTGAGACTGCAGTTGGAAAACGGATGATAAGAAGGATTTTTTACTGCGGTTGTTGATATTTTTCGGAACTTATCAAATTTTTTGTTGCAATTTAGTTGCCTACTGACTCTTAATACGAATTAATAGTTGGTAGTTATGGTACAGAAGTAAGCATGTACTTATTTGGGTGGGAAAAATTAGGTTATATTACTCAAATTATGATTTGTATCTTACTGAACTACAATATAAGTCGAATCCTGACAAGTAAATGTAACGTTTTTATTTAAATTAACTTTTCACTCACATTATTATTACGAAAAGGGCATCCAAAGTTTCCGTTCGATATTATTATAGTTTCTATTTCTATATTGCATTGAAATGGTACATTTCGCCACTAGTGAGATCATTATTTGCCAACGAATGTGAAAAACGAATAACGCAAAATACCGTAACTCCAAATTTGGAAAGCTATATTTCATCTTTTGTATTTTATGCCCCGAAATCCAGGTTTCCAAATCAGAGTTCATTGAAATGCAAAACATACTAAAAAAATAATAATAATAATTTTGATAACTTTAGTACTGAGAACTACGATTACAAAATTTTTCAAACCTTTGGGATACAAGAATTTTCAAACTGCATTCCAAACATGAGTTCAAGAAATTTTCATTCCACTATTTGCGAAACTCATCTCACCCTAAAACGTGTAAAAAATGCATTCTAAAACCAACACTAATAAAAAAATTACGCACTTTTTCCACGACGCGAATAAAGCAAGTCCCAAATATAAACGAAACAAATTTTTTATACATCCAACCACATATCGGAAATTGGTTATGATTGTGAAATAACATGGTCGAGGGTGCATTTAGCCCAAAAAGTCGAGCGTGCGAAATCGTGCCAAGACACTTGTTGACTTGCCATTACTCCACCTGACAAATGTGCGTGTTCATTGTCGGGTCGAAGGGGTGGGAAAGATTTCAGCTCGCGACCGAAATCTCGGAAAAAATTCAAGATGCGTCCCACCTCGCTCTTTCTTCTCGCCGCGAGAAAAAGGCGAAGTCGTCAATTTCCCCGGAGGTAAACGAGGCGCGAAACGCTCGCGCCGAATTGTTTTCTTCGCCGGCATTGCGCTACTCTGGGAATCGAACGATTCCGTAGCACCCCCGTAAACGCGGTATCATTGGGACAGGAAAATCGAAGCATGTACCGCCTCGACACGCTTTGTACGAAGCTCCCATGTGTGCTCCGGCGTACGTATCGCAAATCTTACACGAACGTTTCATTTCGAGGATACATTCACCCTTGAAATGGAATGGCATGGGAATGGGAATTTGCGTTCGCGACGATAGATACTGGAAAGTAACGGGAGATCGTGACATATTGTCGTTGAATATTTTACGCGCTTTTGTTGCTCCAGTTGTGGGAATTATAATGGGTATTGTGTGGCATTTATGACACTTTTTTTATTCCTTTTGTCCTCGGAGGAAAATTATTTCACAGTGGAACGCATAGCGTGTTTACAGTTTTGATATTCAAGCATGAAAATAATCAAAATTCGGGAATTCGAGAATGGAAGTTGTATGAGTTGAAACTTTTGTAATTTGATAAACTTCGAGTACGAAATTTCGAAAATTTGAAAGCTCAGAAATTGAAATATTTAATGTTCACAATTTTTCTAAGTTGGACAATTTTGAATGAAAAGATCGAAAATTGATTATTTGAAACGATACAATTCAATAAAAAGCGATTTCTTAGAAAATCGAAGCACAGAAATTTCAAAAATTTTTGAATTTGTAAAATGTCTACAATTTATAGTAACAAGCATGTGTTACTGTGAAATAATTTCCACCACGTCAGCGCAATTTCGTACACAAAGGAAATAGAATTATATCTCATCGGCATATATAGATATTAAAGTTTTTCGATTTGATTAGTACTCGGCGATAAATGGAAAGTTTACAGTTGTTGTCAGAGCTCGTGAATCTATGGACTTTTAAAGTAAGATCCATTTGACCCCAATAAGAAAATTACATGGATCTTTGTGCTTGGAAAATAAGTGACGTGAGCTTCAAAATCTGGCCCAGATCGCACGAGGCGTTATAATAGTGTTTGTGAATTTTTTATAGTTTGATAAAGCTACGTGGTAGCGTTTGATGTTTCGCGAGAATGAATTTTTTATACCGAATCATGATACACATATTAGAAACACGTACATAACCGTCACGTATTGCTATACCCAGAATTCATTCATGATGGAAAGTACAATTACGGTATTTTTCCACCTTCATATTAGCATTTAGCACACGTTATCACTGATAACGACGGCGAATGACAGAAATTTCGAAATACTTGTCAATAAAATATATAAATTTCCGGAAATTGATAACGAATTTGAAAATTATGATACAATCATCAGAAGCTTGGATAACTTTTCAAAACTTGAACTTATGCCTAATTCCTAAAAATACACCATAAAAAAAGGTTCCGTTTAAAAGAAAAGCATTTAGATATTCCACGTACTCCTGCAACATAAACTTCATAAATTACCATTAGAATTAAGTTAGCAGATACTTGATTACATTTAAATTTTAAATTTCCCCTGATATTCAAAGTTTCTTGCTCACTTATAAAACATATACACTCGGCACGGGAAAAAACTCATTATCGTTCATTTCAGTTTCATGGAAAATAAGATTGCTCGAAGTACACGCACACAATTTTTGTGTATCGAATATAACGTTCATCGTTTGTTGGAACGACAGAATAAATAATAAAGTATAGAGCACAAAACGTTCGTAAAATGAAATTTTGTATGCTAGTGAGGATTCGTATGGAACTCAACGCGTTATAAAATACGAGAAAACAGAACGTCATCACGAGCCATTAGGTTTTCATCGATTTTGAATCAATTTATTCATGGGGCTGCATGCTTTCGGGTTCGAACTGTTCGGAGGGGATCTGTCGTGTAATAAAGACTACATCATGCACGTCATTTTTCGGGAAGCTTTCTACTTATCATTACTTTTCCCCAGTATTTCGAATTCCTGATATCTCAATCGATCTATCAACAGATGGTGAATTGCATTTCTCTTTTTATACATTTATTGAAGAATATTTGTTGCTCGGAAACTCTTCAGAAAATTGAAGCTGTAGCACGAGCTTTTCAGAGATTTGTCCCAGTTCTGAAATTTGATTACTTTTCGGATTCCGAATTTGAAATACTGGAAAATTATCGAAACCTTTCAGAAATTGAATAAAAATACTTATAATTTGGAAACCGTGAAAATTCAGGTGTTCATATAATTTGTGAAAATCTGTTGAAATTCAAATGAGTTTTGTGAAAGTTTGCTAACGTTTTATATGTTATAAAAATTTTTCGAAAAATTTGAATGGATCTTATCGATAAAAAATTCAAGTAAATCAATTTAACAATTCAACAAATTTCGTTTTCAAGTCGACGTAATTTTTGAAAAATTATTGAGAATGAACGAAATTCTCGAATGTTGTGTCCAATCTTCAGAAATATATCCAAGATTGCTGGAAATAATGACAAATTTTCACAATTGTCCTGATTGCTCCTGAAAATTCTCTGAATTTTCAGAATCCCACAAAACTTTCTAAAGCTTCCGAAATTTCTGTAATATTCTAAAAAAATGTATGAAATATCCAAAATCACCTCAAGTCTGCTCGATAATTTTAAAATACTTAAAAATTCTGTTATTTCCCTAATTCTTCAAAATTGAAGAACAAAAAAATTCGATCTCATCTTCCTTCAATGCTAAAGTAACAACAATCATAACTTCCAAAAAATCTCATAGAAAAATAAGGTAAGAGCAGAAAACTGAAGTTTGAATCCAAAGAGAAAAATCTCATTATACCCCAAAATCCATCAACCTTTTCCTACAATTAAAACCAAAATCAATACACAGAGTCAATTTTTAAAGCCACTGCACAATTCAACAATTCCATTTCGAAGCACTCATAATTTATGCAGCGGCGTATAATTTCGGATTGCCTGCATACATTACTCTCCGCAATAGCGCAATCAATAATTACTACGCGCGCGTTCTTTTACCGTGACATCAACTAATTCAACGTTCCGCCCAGAATAAATTAAACCCTCTCGCGACATCACAATTTCCGCATAAACGTTGCACAAGGCTCTAGAAAGACACAGAACCAACGCGCCCGAGGTTTTTCCAAGTACCTTCACCCTTTTCCACCGGAAAACTTGCTAACTCTTTCGAAGTTTCGCCAAGAAAGGCAATAAAAACTACGAATTATCGAAGAGAAAGAGATGTAGTTACAGCGCAGCCACTGTTGGTGGAAGTCTGATGGGAGTAATTTGGCAAAGACGCCTTGAACTGGATCAGAAGTAGTCTACCCATTGTGCATTTAAAAACGGGGGAAGATTAAGGCGAGCTCCCGGGAAGTACAAGGAATCTTCCTACCAGGGAATTCTGGATGAAAAACTACGAGCTGGAGATAAGACAGTAGCTCGAAGCACACAGTTATGATTACGCACACATAATTGGTAAATAATCGATCTCAAACTGTATGTAGATTCAGAGAGCACGAATTTTACAGTAGGTTTATGGTCAGAATCATTGATTATCAATGATTCATTAAAAGAGGGAAAGCATTTGAATACATAGAATAATAATGTAGAGTGTAAAGATATCGGGACTTTTTCCGCGATCTAGAGTTGGAATTATGGACTTGATGATAATTTGATAAAATCTAATGGCGGTGGATTTTTTGGGAGAATTTTAGTTTAAGAATCCCTGAGTTAGGAAAGGCCATGTGTCAGTGTCGGGGTGATGTTAACCCATTACCTAGTCATCTATGTGTATATAAGCCAGATCTAGATTCGGGAAGGTCTAATTTCGAAGTCGCAACTCGGACTAATCACGTTGGGGGGGAAATTAAATTCAGTTATAATTAATGAATGGGAGTTCCGTTTGCCGGGAACGAGGGGGGAGGCGGCGGGCTTGGCTAAACGGTTTCCGAAGACTGAAATAATTGCGCGATATCCTAGGGCCAGAAAATAAGATTATCAAGTTTGGCTTGGTTTCCGTCTTTTCCAGAACGGTCCAACTCAATTTGCAACTTTGCCGGAAATGCCTTGTCGATGGCGTGACCCTATAAATAGTGTGCGACGTCCTATTTTGAGGGACGTCAATTTGGGGTTTTCGGTGATTTGACCGGAAATCGATAGGTTCTAGATGTAACATTGAAAGGATTATGCGTTATCTGTGATGATGTCACGTTTTCTGCGATATTCTAGTAGGATTGAATAGTCGAAGTTTCGTCTGATTTTTGATTACTTTTTCGAACTTTACAAAGTTTTTCGGGATTTCATGAAATAGGTAGAAATTCGTATTAGCTGCCTGGTTTATTGGAAATTTTCAAACAATTGTAACGATCTTGTGGAAATTTTGAGTGCGTCACTTGTTATGATTCTGAGCGAATTTCAGACTCATTCAGAGATTTACGAAGGTATTAAAAATCTTGGAATTCTGATGATTCGTTAGGGTGACCAGATACAAAAATACACGACATTTTGAGCTGTAAAGAAAAAAATTAAGTAGATAAGAATTAAAATTGTTCAACATCCTGCATATTCCGATTTCTGTAGTGGATGAGTGGAAGATTGATCGTTGGCATGTTGATATATATAGTATTTTAGCCGGCACAAATGGCCGTGAAATATGATTTCAAGGATTTTAAATTCTCGAAATTACGTCTTCTGGATAAAAAA
>JAPYZK010006239.1:0-16442 GCA_030522785.1 Platygaster equestris
AGGCTTGTACCTGCAGTTTCATGTTCAATAAATAGTTATTCCTTTTTTATAAAAACAAGGTGTAGTGTTCTTGAAGACTTGGCCTCCTCATTCCTAACAGTTGTAGCAGCACATTTTGGATGTGCTGCCAGAATCATGCTTTTGCAGCTTATCAGATATGCTAAAATAGCAATGTACATTGATAATATAGCATGTTCGGTTTGGTTCGTCCACCGCATCTTTTTTTGCTAGCGAAACATATTTAAACTTGCTATGCTGTGAAAGTTTGGGGCTCTTCCAGTATATCGAGATTGGTTAATGGAACATACTGTTTCTAGCTGTCAGAAATAATAAGTTTCGTTACGTTACCTAATCTTGAAATGCTGAAACGGCCAAAATATTAGTTGCTGCAGCACGATTGATTTAGTTCCTTTGCAACATTTTTTTTGCTGTACAGACATATTAGAACTTGTTAGGATGTCGCAGTTTTGGCTACTATAGCATGTCGAGATTGGTTGAGAAAACAAATTGTTTCTAGCTGCCAGAGATAATATGTTTTGTTACCATACCTCATCTGAATATGCTGCAATAACTAAGTTTTTAGCTGCTGAAAAAAGATTTTTTGGTTCGTCTATCATATTTTCTCTGCTGAACAACCACTTTTAAACTTGTTAGTATATTACAGTTTTTAGCTGCTCTAGCATGTCAAGATTGGTTAAGAGATAATATTTTTCTTTGCTGCCAGACATAATATGTAATGTTAGAAACAAAAGTTTCTGATGATAGTTTCAGCGTCACCTACAGATGGCCAACACAATCTTTCTCTCGGAACGACAAAAAGTGTTCGAAATACATAAGAAGCGTTTATTTTGCGTTTCCAGTACAAGTTGGACATGACATTACGATCTCATAGATAATGATGTCAAGAAAACTGGAATTGTTTTTTTAGCATGACCAATAATGCTTTTTTCTGTATCCGCTGGATTTCAGCGATTTTGCGAAAGTGAACAGATTTTTCACATTATAAATTTTTAAAGAGAAAGTGCATCAGTCTAACTAGTAGTAGTGTACAAAGTACGCATCTACTATAAAATATGCAAAGTTGTAAAATTATGTAAGAGTTGGTGCTTTGACTGATACGTTGTGCTGCGACAGCTCGAAATTTAAGCTCAATCAGCTAATTGGTCGAGTCAAAGCAGTATGGAAGATAGGATGCTTTCACGAAGCAGTCGTGCTACAGCAACTTGAAATTTGAGCTGAATGAGCTAATGAGTAAAATTACGACAGCTCGGAATTGTCGCAGTATCAGCTCATAAATTAGGTTACAGTAGCATGAATCATTAGCTGCGTCACTTTTCCATCGTGCATGTTTAAACCGCTAGAAATTTGAACTAAATCAGCTTGTAAGCCGAGTCACTGCAGCATAAAAAAGTAGATGCATTTACCACTCTGCCGTGCTAGAACACCTCGACATTCGAGCTGTTTCAGCATGGATAAGTGGATGCCTTTGTCAATAAATCATGCTGTGACGGCCAAACCTACACTGCACTGCTAGCTTTTTAAAAAATGCTGCAACAGCAAGAAATGTGTGCTGCAGCAGCATATATATTGCAGCATGAAGGTTTGTGCTACTTTAGCACAACGGAAATGTTGTGCCTATATTAACCAGGACGGTTGTGCTGGCTCAACTCAACTTTGTGCTGTTTCAGCAATTCTTTTTTTTGCGTGTAGCGTGACGGTCATGCGGTCACGTGACGGTCACATAACCGTCATGTGACGAAGCGACTTTTTCCGTCACATGACATGACACGTCATGTCGTATCACATGAGCAAGCGTGACATGTCATGCTGCATCTATATAGAAGCAGCAATGAAAAAATGCCAAAAACCTTGAATAGACAAAGGCAGAATCTTATTTTTCGAACTGATTTAAAATCTATCGAAAGTACCAAAAGTCACTTACAACAAATAAATAAATCTCCCGTACATTCAGTTGATTATATCAATGTATCAATATATACAAATTGATCAATATATGTACAAATGGATCAGTATATCATTGATATCAGTATATGACATGATATACGGATATAAACTAGAATTGACTGAGATGATTTCTTAATATATAGTAATATCATATTTTTAATACCCACATAACGAATTATATGACAGAACTTTGTCATGTAATATAATTACTCAGATAAGCATTTTCAAAGTTTGATCACTACATAACGCTTTTATTGGGCATTGATGGGGAAGCTTTCCCATATAAATGCCCAATAGAAGCGTTATGTAGTGATCAAACGCTGAGAATGGTTCTCTGGGTATATATTAACTACTAACTAGTTAATATACATATAACATATACTACCAGTTGTTTGATTTTTTGCGTGCCGTTGTTTTTTGTTTTCGAAAAAATTTGCCAGAAATTTCTCTTTCGAATATGCAACCAAAGTATTCAAGAAAGTTCTAAAAAACTATCCAAACAACGAGAATTTTCTTCAAATCCGAATATCTACAAATGTACATATTTGTTTCCTTCCAAATTGGTGAACACCGAGCTAGCAAACGGAAAACGTTTCTTAAACGATTCTAAAACTATCAAATGTCCGGTTTCAAAGATTGGTAAAATGTTTTTGAAACGTTTTTATCAAAACTTTTTCGAAACGATTGTCAATCGTTTCAGAAACGTTGTATTAAAAAAGTTCGAAAAGTTTCAAATACAACGTTTATGAAACGACTAACAATCGTTCTTAAAACGTTTCGACAAACTTTTCAAGAACGTTGCACAAACCTTTAAAACCGGACATTTGAAGGGTTTAGAAACGTTTCGCAAACGTTGATAAACGTTCCTGGAACCTTTCATTGCTAACTGCCCAGTCGTAACGGACTCCACCGAAACTCCACCAAAACACCACCGTAGCAGTGGAGTTACGGTGGAGTTTTGGTGGAGTACGAGAAATCTAGTGAAACTTGACAAATATGAATCAATTTTTATTTATATTTGTATCAAATCAGAATACGTAGATGTTACCCTGTGTGATACGTTTATAATCACGGGTTACTTATTCGTCGATTGTGAATATAACACGATTATATTATTCATTATTTTTATTTGTTATTCATTCATTTACATTAGCTACAGTTTTGTATTTTGTACCAGATAACATTTCTGAAATTGAACTTGCGCGGAAAATCGCGAACTGAGTACAAAAAAAGTAACTCCACTGTTACTCCACCAAAACTCCACTGAAACAGTGGAGTTCATTACGACTGGGTGGGGAGGTGAGAAAAACAAAATTTCAAGAAATGTATCCGATTTTCAAAAGGAAATAGGTCTATATATATATATATATATATATATATATATAAATAGTTCTTATACATAGCTCCATATTTCTAAATAAATGTAGGATTATTTGCTCGAGATGCATTTTTCGAGTTCGGACTGCTGAAGCGTATATAAAAAAATTTCACTCAGTGTTGAGATGCACAATTCTATAAATACTGGTAATATCATCTCCCGAAACTACAATTATTAATTAGGGGATTTTTTTCGCGACGGTCGTGACGGTCATGTGACACGTCACATGACTTTCATGTGACAAAAAATTTTATGACACGTCACGCTACATCACTAACTCCCTATTGGTCTTTATCGGTCTTTCCGTTGAAATAGTGATTTTCGCATTTCAATTTTACCGAAAAATGAGTAAAAAACTAGAAAGTGTTGACGAACGAATGAAGCGAGCAATCAAAAACCGTTTCAAAAAATATTAAAAATTAATTGATAACTACATTTTTTCAAAATCGCCCGACAGCCTGTCAACAATTATCCATACTTTATAAACTGCCCGAATTTTCGGTATTGTGTTACTGTTTGGAATTTCTTTATTTCGACTTATTACAAGTATTGCCCTATTTTTGTGAATTTTTTAATATTTTTGCATTTTCAATTTTTCTTGAATCGCCGAAAAATTGTTGTAAATTTACAAAAAGTAGCTCTACATTTTCAAAATTCTCGAAAACTGACCAGCAGACTAGAATTATTAGTGATTTTGAAATTTGTGGGAATCAAAAATTATAGAAATCTCAAAAAATAATTGAAATTCTCGAAACTTCGAAAATAATATAGATATTCTCGAAATTTCGCATTTGCAAAATTTTTAATAAAATGTTCGAAATATTCGAATTATCCGAAGTTGGCGAAATTATTTTAAAAAATTCACAGAATCTCTAATACCATGAAAATTGCTGTAATTTGAAATATTTTTGGCGTTTTTAAAATTTCCGACGTTTTGAGAATTCTCAGAACTACCTAATTTCTCCGAACTTCAAAACTTTCAAGATGTCTAACATTTACATTCTACGAATATATCTTGATTTCATAAATTGACTATGTCTAAGATTCTCAAAATTTCCGGAATGTTGAACAATTTTATCAACTCTGAAATTTTACGAATTCGTAATAAACGTTTGAGAACTTCTAAAATTTTTGAGACAATTGAAATTTCATAATTTCTAAATTTCACCAAATTTTCTATTTCTGAAATTACTTTACTTAAATTTTACCGAATTTTGATGTTCGTAAAATTTTCGGAAATTCTAAACTTTATCTAAAATTTACAGTTTTTCAATTTCTTGAGTTACTAGATTGAAGAAAGAAATTTTTGTATTCCAAAAATTCTTGGAATTTTAAAAATATTTCAATATTTTTCATGTTTTTCAAATTTTGGAATTTATAATACTTTTGAAAATTTCAAATGTTCTTTCAATATTTCGACTCTTTCAATTTTCTGGAATTATTATAATACCTATATTTTTGAGATGAAAAAATTTCACGAATATTTGCAAATGCGTAAACTTTTTAATTTTCCCTATATTTTCCAAGTTTTAAAAATTTTCGACCTCTTCAAAATTCTCAAAAACGTCGGATTGCTCGATTCATAAATTCAGCGATTTAAAATCGATTTCCAAAATTCAAGCCAGAAATTGAATTCCGAAACTTGAGGATTGATGTTCTTATCAAAAAATTCGAGTTCGAACTCCAATTTAGAGCAGGGTTTATCCATGAGGGGTCGATTTTCGCGAGGTTTTTCCAAAGGACCAGTGAAGACCAGTGGAGACCGTAATGTGGTCTTCATTGGTCTTAATTGGTCTTCCCTCAAGCGGCAGAGGTGCAGTTAACGATTTTCTTTTGAAAATTGAGGAAAAGACTACTCAGTAAATTCATATTTGTTCTCTAAGAGTAGAAGGAAATGTTCGATATAGAATGGAATAATTAAAATTTACCAAGAGGAAGCTCTATGTCCTGAAGACCCTCGTTGATGACAAAATCGCTCACGCATTCGGCGATGTAATTAAAGAGCGGAATACCCGAACCAACCCGAAGATCGCAATTGATATGGTACTTTTTCACATCCTCGCGCAATACAACGCCATTCGCAAGTTCCAACAAAATCACTCGAAAATTGGTGCCACCAAGATCCAGTGCCAAAAACAATCCTTCTTCTGCAAGAAAAGAAGATACTATCGCGTTAGAAGAGATCGGGGCAAGTTACCCGACGGGGTATGTTGGCCAAGTGCACTTTTTCTCTAGTGAAATTATATACTGCTGCGTTTCAATATGAGTAAATTTTAGCGAATTAATGCGTTTCCGTTAATTTTCGAGTTACTGTTTTAACATTATTTCATTTTTTCACTTTTTGAGACCAGGTGAGTAGATTCTCGAACTCGTAAACTTCATTATACCAGGTTCAATATTGTTATCCGAATCCAAAAATGGTAACATATAAAGAGGGCATTCGAGTACCTACAAAAAACTTCACTAGTTCGAAAGAAAACTACACTTTCAGTCTATCTAAAATGTACATGTTACCAGCAAGAGCGTGTGGGTTAAGTTGGCCGAGTTGTAGAATACAGATTTTGTTATACGTACATACGCAATCTGAAAAATTTGGAGATCAACATTCATGCGTTTCTGTTTTTGTTTCATTCCTGAATGCGTAACAACACATACGGATATCAAATGTCGTGATTTTCCTAATAAAATACTCTCGAAACTATGTTTTCTCTACATTGGAGAAATGTGTCGATGTAAGTCCGAATAACAACCTGTAAAATTGGCAGTATTATTGTTTCCAATCATTGTTGGGTGAAAAACGACTGAAAATGTATCAGTTCATTTTTGATTAATATATATATATCTTGTCCTAGTAAACTTTTTCGAAACTCGGCCAACTTATCGGCCCATCCCGAGTCGAAATCCAAAATGTATTTAAAATGAACTAAAGCGAAAAATTTCCGCTTCATTCCGTTTTAAAGCCGTCTTATTAAGGCGGACTTGAAGCGGCAAAAGGAGTCTTATTACTATATTTTCCGCTTGGCCGTTTTAAATCCGTTTTAATTTAAGACGTCGTTCAAGCGGTTTTAAACGGATGTAGATACAATAAAATTCCTTTTCTACGAATGGGCTGGTTGAAAGTTCTCGAGAGCTTGAAATATATATTACTGGTACTTATGTTTCAATTGCATTGTAAAAATTATTCCAGAGATCGAAAAAAAGATTCCGATAGGAAATTATTACTCATCAAAGTTTGACGATGTCCCGCGAAAATCCGAAATTGAAATTAATTGTCCTAACCGGGATTCGAACCGTGAACCTAATATTCTACCTACCTAATATACCTAACGTTCCTAACCACTACGCTACGGGGCCTCGATGATTATAGATACAAAAAAGATGGGTATAACTGCAGCAAGTGGTCAAGAAAAATGAAGAGAAGAGTCTATATAAATTTCCAGGGAAAGTTTTTCTGATGTCAAAGACTTGTTGCATTGTAACGCCCCCTCGCCTCCCCCCGACCCTCTCCAGTAGTTTTTGATATTTTATCATAATTTTTAAATTCACAAAATTTGAAGTATTCTAGAAATTTAGAGAATAAATTTTCAAAAATATGGGCACTCACAAAATCGATAAAATCAGCTATATTTTTTAATTTCGGAAATTTCGAGAATCTCAAACATTTTATTGAATTTAGATAATTCCAAAAATTCTCAAATTTTAGCAAATTCAGGGAGTATCGATTTCTGAAGAATCTATAAGAATTTGAGGAACTTCGATAACTATGTCAAAATTTTTAGAATTTGGGCAATCCCAAGAGTTATGAAAATTTTGAGCATACATTATGAAATTTTGAAAAATCAAAAAAAATTTTAAAGATCCAGAAGAATATGTTGATGAATTTTAAAGATTTGGAAACGCACACGTTTTGAAAATTCGAGATATTTCGATAATTCTGGTAACTGTAGAATTTCTATTTTTTATTTAATGTAGAACATTCTAGAAATTCTCAAATTCTAGAAAATTATGCAAATTCTGAGAGTTTTCATGTCTGCAGAACCTAAGAATTCCAGACATTTGAATTACTGTGGAAATTTAGAAAATCCTTAGAATTTTGGCAATTCCAAGAGTAAATAAAAATTTTGAGAATTTTAAAAATTGTTAACAATAAAAAACTACAAAAATCCCGACAAATTTGCGGATATTTTGGTAAATTTGAAAATTTTGGAAATGCAAACGTTTGGAAAATTTTGAAAATTCCAAAAATTCTGGTAACCTTCAAATTTCCAGAATCGGCGAATTTTTTTATTTTCAAAATGTTGAATGATGCAGAAAATTATCTTGGAAATTTTATTAAGTTCAAAAAATCGTCAAACATTTTGTGATTTCTGAAAATTTTGGGAATTACGAAAATTCTGAATATCTTCATAATTTCCAAAATTCAAAAAATTATAAGGCAGCATAGAGAATAACGGAGCGGTCACCCATCCATGATGTTGCTTTAGTTATCGATTCTGATTATTTCACAAACGTTTAAATACGTTTCAAATCCAACTAGAAATGCGATTTTGAATCGGGTTCGTTTAAAACCGTTTTAATTTCGCTTAAAAATGAGATGTTGAAATTACGTCTGTCAAAATACGTTCAAATCCTATTTAACATTTTTTACTTTCCAGTCAAAACCGCTTTAAGTCCGACTTGGCCGACTATCACCGTTTAAAATCGCTCTGAACGCGGCTGTTACGCGGCGCCGTATTTTATCGTCAATTAAAATCTCCCAGACTGTTTCCGATCATCGAAAAAATTAGGATTGGTAGCTGAGGGTTGTACCTTTGGAGTGGTATCATCTTTTTTTAAGCAGTCGAGGTTAGGAGAATTCCAAAAATTCCAAAAGTGTAACTCAGCCAACTAGACCCGCTCTCCCTTACTTTGCGATGCACATATTCTGATTTCATATCTAACTGAGTGCTGGATGGCAATAATACACACTTGATGGAATGTTTTACATTCGCACATCTTCATGATCATTATTTTCCATAGGATTGATTTACGAAGAATGCAAATCCAAAACTTTACTAGCGCTATTTCAATACCGCTCTATCCCTTATCAGTTTGGGTACGAAAATGAAGCCCATTGAAGTGGCACTTATCAAGTTTGGATCTCCCTTCATCGAAGACTGTTGGATCATTCAATGCGATTTATTAATATTCGAAGATCGAACTAGACATTAATCTAATAGTTACTGAAATAAAACGAAAATTTGAATAATAACGAAGTTCACTTGACCCCGAAATTATTATTATATGATCGAAACAAGTTTCGCAACATATCACGAGTTTTTTAATGGAATAGCTATAAATACTGAAAACGTGCTGGATGTCTGAAAATTTTGAAAAATTCATTATTATTTCTCACCGCAATGATACGTATGAATTTTCCTTTTGTAATGTTTACTTTTGCTATTAATTCCGAATCTAAACAAAAATTCGACTAAAATCCTTCTTGACCAAATATATACTGACCAGTGCCGTCGGGAAGCTCGGGAATGTAGGTATTTTCCATTTGCAAAGAAGACGGTTTTTGATGTATCCCTTTTTCCATTTCTGACTTGAAAACAGTCTTTATTTTCTGCACCGTCAACGCAGAAAAACGCATTTGAGCTAGCCGATTTTCGATCTACAAGACATGAAACATAAATCAGAAAAAACAGACACTAAGAGCGAAAATATGTGTGAATTATTAAATCATCCACTATTTTTGGGATCGATTTACAATTGACTCCTTGAATAATTAGATAAGGGGGGAGGGGAGTATAACAATGTTGATCGTTCTTTATTAAAAAAGTAGTAGTACCTCTCCCCACATCTTACTCAGTAAAACTGACCAACATGTCGGTAACCAATTAGAGGCTGCCCATTAATTACGTAAGGGAATTTTTCAAAAATTTGGATACTCCCCTCCCCCTCGTAAGGGTTCCATAAAATTTCCAAAAAACCCCCTCCCCCGTCAAATCTCACGTAAGGTTTCGAGAAAATTTTTTCTCCCAGTAAATGCATTTACGTGCAGGTGATGTTGATACTGATATTTTGTATTCTGTACATCGTCATGTTCATCATGCCGTAAATATATTGATTATAAACGTCATGGATTGATAAGAACATTTTTGACAGCACCTCCAGTTCTTGATAAACAATATAATAATCAAAACTGATGGACTGTCATCCGTTTTTTCCGAAAAACCGGTCATTTCCGAATCTACTTCATCAAGTCACTACTATTTTCAATAATTTCAAACCATTCGACTATGTCATTATCAGTCAAATATTGGGAGACACAGAATATTTCGTCCTTTTTATTTCTTGAATTTTGAGAGATTTTTTTCAATTTTCTTTAGACTGCAAACTGTGCTTACAAATTTTCACATAGGAATTCACTGTTTCTTTGAAGGTTAAATAAAAAGCACAGTCCTTTAATATTCGTCCTTCAAGTATCGGAGGGTTACATTGCGATCCATAATTATAATTTTTTTTCCAAATCCCGCATATTTAAATCCTTACGTAAGGCTTATTGACCAGGGCCGTAACTAGAGCCTTGGGGGCCCCGAGGCAAGAAGTAAAATTAGGACCCCTACGAATAGTAAAGGGCTTAGAAAGGTTTTTACGTCTCATGTAAAGATTTGCATAATAATATCATTCGAAATTCCTGTCACTTACGGATTTGTGATTACTGTCATTTCTAATATCAATATTATATCAACTCATAGTTTTTCAAAACCTTATAGCGGATTGTCTTAACGAGCGAGAAGCCTAGCGAAAGAAACGATGCGCGAGGACTTCAAAAACGTATTGAAACTCTAGATTCTGTTTGTTGTTTAGTTATTTAATGCAAAGTTTTGGATAAAATCAATATTGTGTAAAAAGCTATCCAAACAGAAACGGTAGATTTGATGACAGCACATGATTTATTGGAAAATGCTTACATCCAAGTTTCTTCCGTCCGACAATCGTTCGAGACATTTGTAAAAGTAGCATTCAATTTATGCCTGAAATTGGGTATTCTTCTGAAATTTTCAGAATGAAAAGTTCACAGAAAAAGGAAGAAACATTTCGATGGAACATGCATTGACGAAAGACTTTCGGATCGATCCAAAGGAAAATTTCGCGGTTACTGTTTTTACCCTTCAGTCGACACGATTTTCATGACACTTTCTGTATAACAGTCGCAACAGCAGAAATATTGTCTTCTAAATTAAAATTGATAACAAATGATTCAAGTAGCTCTATGGGACAAGTGCGATTGAGTAGATTGCTATTGTTATCTATTGAGAATGAGCGAGCGAGAGAGATCGATTCCACTATAACGATAAATGAATTTGCAGCACGCAGATCAAGAAAGCGATGTTTTTAGCATTTTAAGATTACTCTGAGTAGATAGTAAGATTGGTTAAAACAGTACAAAAATATGTCACTTTGCACTTCATTAATAAAACGGCAACAAAATGAGTAGAATTGTCTTCGATGAACTACTTTCTAACGTTTTCGAGGACTGTTGAGGGCTTTAAAAAGTAAGTGACGATATAGAAGGCTCCTTCGGGTCCCCAAAAAGTGGGTTACGAGTTTAGGCCCCTTCGGGGCCCCTTTTCGTCGGGGGCCCCGGGGCGTTGCCCCGGCTGCCCCATTGTAGTTACGGGCCTGTTCTTGACTACCGCTCCCTCCCCCTTGTAAGGAGAGCGCAAGGATTCTTCGAAACCCTTCCCCCCGTCACTCAGCCTTACGTATTTAATGGACAGCCCCTAATATGTTAATGTATCACGTATAACTGATTAGGTCTCATCGCACTCTGCACACTATTACCAATGACTAATTTCAAAGTAGATCAGCCAGAAAATGAAAATGCAAAGGAAGCAAGGAAAATTACTTTGCATCATTTACGTGATAAAAAAACATTCCGATAAATCATTTCATTGATTCGATTGAATGATTGATTTCCTTATAGTCACTTTGACTGATAAGAAGGATTTTGATTATCGAACTACCAGTGTAACATCACAGTCATGAAAAATATTTTGCATATATTTTTCAAACATTAACCTTCATGTCTATATAGAGAAAAAAAATCACATTTTTGAACTTTCAGTCAGTCACTGACTGATTATATTAATCAGTTACCATAGTTATGACTATTGAAACAGAGAATCTGTAGAAAACAACTTCAGGCCATAGTTGAATCTAGAATTCTACTTCTCGAATTATAATTCGTATCATAACTGCTTAATAAAATGTACATTATAATGCAAAAGGTGTAGTCCGAAATATTCTCATTCCATGGTTCGTTGAAATCAGAACGTCAAAGACCTCGTGAACTATCTCCAGAATGAAATTTGCGATAAAAGCATAATTTGCGATTATAGTGCTAGCGTTATTCCAATAAAGCATGACATTCTTCAGTGAAAGTTCTGTATTAAGATATAATTGATGAGTTACGGTGACAAGAAGGCTACGTATCAGAAGTACTTTTTTTTCTTTTTTCTTCGCAGAGTTTTGCAATTATGTGTTTTGTTATCGATAAAAAGTGCGGCTTGGATTTTTGTGAACGTATCGATAACCTCGGGGGCGTTTGATTTTACGAAACGAATTGCGTGTCGGTCATAGGCCGGCATAATCTCTCTGGAAACTTGAGAATAAAAGAGAATTTCGTGAGAGATTGGAATGCCTAATTTATGCTCCTTCGCAGAAGTTGCAAATTCATGTGAAGCATTCAAGTTATGTGTGCTATGACAAGAAGGTCCATTTCGATACTGCATGGAACAATAAACCTCATCAAGATGTCATCTGGTATCTTTTTAATTTCTGCCCTTCCTACATCGAAATGCGATACATTTCTAAATCATGCATGCTTGTAATCGAGAGAAATATACTCAAAATATGTAGAAAGTTACATAGTGCTGGCCCGGCGAACTACTGTTGTAAAGTATACCCTAGTAGACATGTTTACGTTAAGTTTACACGCGTCCGCATATTCATTCAAAGATTGTGTAAACTGTTCACGTAAACCGTTTATGTTTACAGCTTACACGAATTCAACGTAAAGTTCGTGTAAACTTCATGTAAACTTCATGTAAGCAGTTTACCTCATTGTTAACTCAAGTCCCGAAATTGAGACAGTTTACATAAAGTTCATGTAAACTTCGTGTGAACAGTTTACGTGAACTTTTACGTAAAGTTCACATCCACACGCGGATGCACTGGCATGTAAACTTTACGTAAACATATACGTACATATAACACTGTTAACATCGTGTGTGCAAAGTGTGTATGTAAACATGTCAACTACGGTAAGTCCATGTAACTTTTAGAGTTTTAGTAGAAATAATTACGATCAATTGCTTAAAATCCTGTGAAAAAGATTTTTGTGAGTGTTTTGAACTCAATAACGCACGAATGCAGTACATAAAAAAATTAGTAATCCTCCACCCTACCTCACATGACTACATCCCAGAAACATAACACTGTGATGTGACTGTGCTATTAATGTAAGTACTACAAATAATCGTATTCATGTGATACGAATGTGATATGACAGTGTCATGGATATGAGATTGATATAACATAACATTTTGATCATGTATGTGTTCCAGCTACAACACGTTGTATAATACACTTGTATTACATCATTACGATTTTTGAATTATATTAACATCACATTGATATTACTCTGTGATATCTCTGCAATGTAATTGAGAGTGAAGTAATACATATTCTTTTACCGCATTTGTGCGCTATTTCTCTCACGGAGATTCGCCTCAATCTGAGGTTTGACCCTGAATATTGAGAGTTAACCTTCAAAGTTGAGAGTTAACCCTGAAAGGTGAGGGCTAACCCTCAAGTTGAGTGGTCGAAATAACCCTCAAGCTGAGGGGAATTTCCGTAAGGGTTCTACCAAAACTGTGAAGTCACAGGGATATGTATGTATATTTCACAAACGTAGTTTGCTAGAATAGATAAATGACCCAGTTGTAACGGACTCCGCCGAAACTCAACCAAAACTCCACCGTAGCAGTGGGGTTTTGGTGGAGGACGAAGAGTCTCGTAAAATTTGTAAAATATGTATCAATTTCTATAAATATTTGTATTAAATCAGATTATGTCGGTGTTACCTTGTATAATTAGTTCATAATAAAGGTTATTTATTCGTAAATAGTTAATGTAACATTATTTCATTTTTAATTTTTTTATATGTTATTTATTTATCATTTATCTTATATTAGCTACAGTTTCGTATTCTGCACCAGATAACACGTCTGAAATTGAACTTGTCCGGAAATTTTAGTGTCCATCGCAAATTCAGTACAAAAAAAGAAACTCCACTGTTACTCCACCGAAACTCCACTGAAAAAGTGGACTTCGTTACGACTGGGGACATTAATGGGGCGGAGCTACTTTGCTGCAGAAAGTATCTTCGCAGCTGTGTTTTAAATGGAATCAATAATGTTATGAAACCGAATTACTTGTCTGCATATATAAGCCCCAGGACCAATAATTCGTGTATATTCAGTCAGAATATTCAAGTTGTATGTATAATGATAATATTACTACAGCTAACAAGTTTTCGTCGAGTCGGAATTTTGTTAAATTGAAGATAATACTTTTCGTTTTCCACCGTATTCACCTTTTGTGATCGGACATCATCGGATATCACTAACGGAGCAATTTGTAAGGCCTCGTGGAGGGCTTGCTCGGCAGGTACCACCATTTTCCACTACGACTGTATCGCTGCAACATAAAATAAGTACGACACTTATGAAATATAATCTGCGTTGTTGAAAGCGCTTTTTACCGTCGTTTTTTCGTGAAAAAGGTAACTGCGTCAAAGAAGGTGCGTAAAAAAATTAAACTTCGGATTCGAAAAAGTAGAAATGCACGAAAACAATTTTTCGTAGAAATGTCAAAAGAGTGAGTGCGTGTAAAAGTTAGCGTTCAGAGTTGAAAAATAAGAAGTTCATAATAAAAGAAGGAAAAATTCATGGAAAAAATAATCTTAGAGAGAAGCGGAATGACGGATTCCACGTTGAAAGATAATAATCGTTTATCTAATTAAAAAAAATTTTATCTCAACGAATCTCCTGAATAGTCTAATAATAATATAATTGTCTTCAACGAATCATGTATAGTATTTAATGAAAAAGAAATTAAATCAGTGAGCGAAGAATTCCCGAATTACTGTTAATATATGTTTTTTATATCTCAACCATCAAAAGTGCGTTATTTAACACATGCACAGCAAGCCAAAAATTTCACGTTGTGAACGGTGCGTCAGGCAACGCGTAGAATACCGGTGGAGGTGACGTGAGTGGGGTAAAATTACGAAAAAAGTGCCTTCAAGGGTAAAACTCTGAGAACGCGAATGGACGTGTGTAGAGATAAAACGAGAGTCAATGTTTGTAGAAACACATAGAAAAATGTAGAACATATTGCATAAGTATAGTGGCCATTTTCAAGCTAGACGCCGTGCTCAGCTATCTGTAAGCATTAAGCTCAGATGACCGACGCCATCGTTAGCTGTGTATTGGCCATACTTTCTATGAAGAGACCCTATAGTCGCTCGAGCATCAACTGTGATGACAATTTGGCTATGTATAATGATGTTTTAGCCCGTTTGTCGATGTTGGCATTACTTTGCTATCAGTTCTGAGATAATTTCATTGAATCTCGTATTTCAAAGTAAAGAAAATTGTCCAAAACGTCGGAAAATGAAAGTGACAGCGATTGCACGCCACCGGAGTTACGTACAATCGTGAAGGAATTGAATTGTGAGTGTTTTCCTACGAAATCGCGCGCCGTGTACGAGCTTGCTTATACTAAATATAAGCAATGGAAAATGGAAAATAAGGCGAAAACAACCTCAGAAAACGTTCTACTGGCCTATTTTTCGGGAGCGAAGAAGAAATATTCACCTCCTACATTGTGGTCACAGTACGCTATGTTGAAGCAAATTATAATTCTAAGATGTAACAAAATATACAACGCAGTTTCGTATGACAAACTGCAAAATTACGAAATAAACACAACTCGGAATCGTAAAAAAAAACATTTGACTTTGTTTAAAGTTGATAAGTTGTCAAGTTTCGAAATTTTGAAACGACGTTTCATGTAGAATAGAACCCTGCAGGGGCTCCGCCCCTGGGTCCATCCGGGGGGCAAGCCTCCGGACCCCCTGTCACTCGCCATAAAGTTGCTTGCCATCAGTTGGAGACCCCTAAATTTGGCAAATTATGTAATTACATATGCGCCTGATTTCACCTACTCACAACGCGAAATTTTTGGATTGCTCCGCATGTACTAAGTAACGCGCTTTTAATAATTTTAATATAAGAAACTAGATGTCTATTTCGGAATAAATGTAGAGCGCTTGACAACGATGCCAATATTTTCGAAACGAGGCTTTAGCAACTTTGCGCTTCGCGCGAAGTTGCTCCGCCCCGTTCCATTGGCCCCGCTGTCAAATGTTCTACTTTTACTCCTAGATAAACGAATAGCTATTGTATTTTTCCCGAAAGTACGTTTATTAATTTATTATTACATACTAGCTGTCCCACGCGGACTTTGCCCGCATGAGATAGCGCTCCGCCGCCGCGGTTACTGACACTGCCGCTTTGCGGCCGTTTAAATCGGTACGGCCGCTTCGCAGCCTACATGAGTAGTTCATAAACCTTCTCAAAAGTATAATGAACAATCGTGCCAAATTGAAAGTCATTCCGTTCAGCGTTTTCGAGCGTGACGAGAAAAACAAACACAAAATGGATTTCATTTATATATATATATTATACTCACATTCCATTTATTATTCATCAAATGTGAAGCCTCGACTGACGATTCATGATTTATTAATGAGTCTCGGAATGAGCTCATATTTGTCCAAGATAGAAATTCGGAAAATGTTCGAATTTATAAATTTGACTGAATTGTCTATTATTCATTAGAAAGCTATGTAATAATGAAACTTGATCAACACTACAATATGACTGAAACTATAAATAAATTTACCACCGATTATTGAAACGACTTTGAATTGTCTTTATCAGGTGTTGGCATCATCAATTGGGCCTTCAATTTCGACACT